>AWOL01S0007299.1:140150-154406 GCA_000715115.1 Nicotiana otophora
GGGGGGGGGCGAGTGTGATTCGGACTTGAATCCGGAACAAAATTGGACTTGGTGCACAACTGAAGCATTGTTGTGTCTGTTGCAATTGCACCTGCGCATTTTGGGCTGCAGATGCGGCACTGCAAAAGCGAGAAAATGAGCGTAGAAGTGGAAAGTCCTAGGTGGCTTGTTGATTGCAGAAGTAGACATGGTCCGCAGGAGCGCGTGCGCATAAGCACTCCTTGGCCGCAGAAGCGGAATCACAGAAGCGGGCATGCCTTGGCTAAGTGAGAACTGACTTGCGATGGAAATTCCATTGGTTCGGAATCGCATAAGCGGCTATTGGTTGCAGGTGCAACTTCGCTTGGCAGAAAAGGGGCAATTCCGAGGGTTAAATTTCATTCTCCATTTTTGAACCTAGAGAGCTCGGATTGAGGCGAAATCTCGAGGGTTTTGCACAGAAAACATTTGGGTAAGGATTCTTGACTTGTTTTTGATTAATTTCCAATAAGATATCATTTATTCTTCATCTAATTACGGTTTTGGGTTGAGACATTTGTGAAAAAGGTGGAGAAATCCTTAGGCCGAATTTTGAGGTTTTGATTGAGCTTTTTGTATCGGATTTGAGAAATTTTGGTATGGGTGAACTCATGGTTGAACGGGCATTCGAACTTTGTGACTTTTACCCGATTCTGAAACGTGGGTCTGAGTCGACTTTTTGGGGCGATTTTCTAATTTCTTGTTGAAGTCTTAATTTCATTAATTGTATTAGTTTCATATGGTTATATTCATTGTATGAAATTGCTTTTGGCTAGATTTGGGCCATTCAGAGTCGAAAAGTCGAGGAAAAGGCATTCTTATTGACTGATTGAGCTTGGCTTGAGGAAAGTGACTTGTCTAACCTTGTGCGGGGGAAATCCCCTTAGTATTTGGTAGTCTTTTAACCATTTGTGATATGTGAGTGTCGTGTACACGAGGTGACGAGTGTGTACACAAGCTAGATATTGAAAATTTGGTCTTTGCTAAGTAGTATCCTGTCTATATCTGAATGAATTATTCCAGCATGCGTAGTTATCATGTTTTTCCTAATATCGCATGTCTACGTGTCTAAATATTTATTTAAAATTTTTGCAACATGCTTAGTAGAATTCTTGTTTCCTTGATTTTGTATTTAGTCTTAAACTGTAGGATTGCTTGCGGTGAATTCGTTTTTCCATCAGTTAAGAGTTATGCATTTACTTTTGGGACTACGAGGCGGTACCTCGGGAGCTCCCCTATTGCATATTTACTTTTGGGAGTACGAGGCAGTACCCGGGGAGCTCCCCTATTGAATATTTACTTTTGGGACTACGAGGAGTACCTGGGGAGCTCCCTATTGCATATTTACTTTTGGGACTACGAGGCGGTATCTCGGGAGCTCCCCTGCTGCATATTTAATTTTAGGACTACGAGGCGGTACCTCGGGAGCGCCCCTGTTGTTTACCCTTAAGTGTTGTATTGTTACCTTTCTGCAATTTCTCATTGTTAAACTCTTAGTCTTCCCATTATATTACTATATCTTCTGCATGTTTTCCTTTTATTCCGGTAGGGCCCTGACCGACCTCTTCGCTACTATACCGAGGTTAGGCTTGGCACTTACTAGGTATCATTATAGTGTAATCATACTACGCTCCTGCACATGATTTGTGTGCAGATCTAGGTACACCCTACCAGCACAGATATCAGTAGAGTGAGTGTTATTGCTTGGAGACTTCAAGGTATATCTGCCAGCGTTCGCGGACCACAGAGTCCCCCCCCCTCTATCCTTTTATGTTGTTCTTTCTATTTTTCTTAGATATTGATGTATAAAGACATCTAGTACATTCCTTAGAGCTTCTATCTAGTGACTACCGGGTTTTGGCACTGATTATTCTCTGAGTTGAACTTTTGTTTGTACATGCTGAGCTGCAGTTTTCAGGTATATATATCTTTTAAAGTTTAGTCGTTATTCAGTTAATATTTTCAGTATTTCCATAATTGTTAGGCTTACCTAGTGTTAGAGACTAGGTACCATCACGACATCTTACGGAGGGAAAGTTCGGGTCGTGACAAGTTGGTTTCAGAGCCCTAGGTTCATAGGTGTTATGAGTCACAAGCAGGTTTAGTAGAGTCTCACGGACTAGTACAGAGACGTCTATACTTATCTTCGGGAGGCTTTGGAATAGTTAGGAAAATTTCACTTCATTGATTCCTTGTCGTGCAAAATTGTTGACTTCAGGATTCTAAACTTTTATCGTTCTATTCTCTCATAGATGGTGAGGACACGTACATCCGGATTAGATGACCAAACACCCATGCCCCTTTTAGAGCCGTGAGAGATCGGGGTCGTGGTAGAGGCCGAGGACGTCCCCGTGGTTCAGCCAGAGGACTCGCATGAGCTTCTAGATAGGAGACACCAGTAGTACCAATTTGAGCGTAGGAACCTAAGATGCTTGTTACTGCACCAGCTCTTCAGGATTCCCTTGCCTAGTTTCTGAGCATGTTCGGCACTTTATCTTAGACAGGGTTGATCCCACTCGCTCCTGCCACATCTCAGGCCGGGGGAGGTGCACAGACTCTTGCCCCATACCTAGAGCAGCGGGTTCAGGTCGACTATGTTTCATAGGTCATACTAGTGCAGCCGGTAGCCCCAGTTCACTCCAAGGTGTGGGCAGCAGTTTCAGAGGGGGAGCAACTCAGGCTCGGGAGGTACAAGAAGTAACACCCTCTTACCTTCAGTTTCTTAGCATCAGAGGATGCCCAGGGATTTCTTGTGGAGTGCCACCATATCCTCCATACCATGAGTATTGCATAGACTAGTGTGGTTACTTTCATAGCGTTCCACCTTAGGGGAGCGGCTTATCAGTGGTGGCGTGCTTATGAGTTGGGTAGTATGATTGAGGCAGCTTCGCTCACCTGGACTCAGTTCTCGGGTATATTCTTAAGGGAGTATGTTCCCCAAAGTCTCAAAGATGCATGGTGTGCAGAGTTTGAGCTGTTGCGCTAGGGTTCTATGACCATTTCTGAGTATGCGGTTCAGTTGTGTGATTTGTCTAGGCATGCACCAGCCTTGGTTGCTAGTGTTCGAGTGCGGGTCTTTCAGTTCATCGAGGGGCTCAACCTCAACATCCGATTTAGCATAGCTTGAGAGTTGGAGATGGACATTGCAGACTAGCAGGTAGTGGGGATTGAGAGGACATTGGAATGTATGCTGACTCAGAAGAGAGAGGAGCGAGAGGCCAAGAGGTCTCGAGAGTTTGGCACTTATAGTGGTACTCGTGCCCCAGCTCCAGCTCGTCATGGTAGGGGCTATGTGAGTTGCCCTGTTCATTCAGCACTTCCAGCCGCCAGTGGTATTTCGGACACTACTAGCCCCTATGCTCCTTATTATGTTCAACCAGTGTCTAGCGCACCCCTACTCAGGGTGCTTTCAGCGGTCAATCTAGCCGATCAGGCCCGAGCCAGCCAGAACAACCACGTCCCCTGAGAGCTTGTTTTGGGTGTGGTGACACTCGTCATATGGTGAGGGATTGCCCCAGATATAGGAGGGGTGCACCTCCACAGGCTACTCAGGCACCACATGCTCCATCGAGTCCTCAGGCTATGGGTACAACACCAACTACCACTGCACCTGCTCAGCCAGCTTGAGGTAGACGTCGGACAAGTAGAGGTCACCCCAGAAAGGGAGGCTAGGCCAGATATTATGCTCTTCCTGCCCGTACAGATGCAATTGCATCCGACTTTTTCATTACAGGTATTGTTCCACTCGTCATAGAGATGCATCAGTCTTATTTGATCTAGGCTCCATTTATTCCTATGTGTCATCTTATTTTTCTCCATATTTGGTTGTATCCCATGATTCTTTGAGTTCTCCTCTCTATGTGTCTACATGTGTGGGAGATTCTATTGTTGTTGACCATGTGTATCAGTCGTGTTTGGTTATTCTTAGTGGTTTTGAGACCGGAGCCGATTTATTAGTGCTTAGTACGGTAGACTTTGATATTATTTTGGGCATGGACTGGTTGTCGCCCCAGTATACTATTATTGATTGTCACGCCAAGACCGTGATGCTAGCTAGTCTAGGATTGCCATGGTTAGAGTGGAGAGGTACCTTAGATTATACCCCTAGCAGAGCTATTTCATTTCTAAAGGCTCAGCGAATAGTTGGGAGGGGTGTGATGCGTATTTAGCTTATGTGCGAGATATCAGTATTGATACCCCACCGTTGAGTCAATTATGGTAGTGAGGGATTATCCAGATGTGTTTCTAACGGGTCTTCTGGGCATGCCGCCCGATAAGGATATCGACTTTGGTATTGATTTGTTACCGGGCACTCAGCCCATCTCTATTCCTCTATATCATATGGCCCCACGAGAGTTGAAACCGTTAAAGGAGCAGTTAAAGAAGTTGCTTGATAATGGCTTCATTCGGCCCGGTATGTTGCTTTGTGGTACTCCAGTCGTGTTTGTGAAGTAAAAGCATGGTTCTGTGCGCATGTACATTGGTTAACGCAAGTTGAACAAAGTTACAATAAAGAACAGGTTTCCATTGCCTCGTATTGATGACCTATTTGATCAGTTACATGGTGCCAGGGGGTTTTCCAAGATCGATTTGCATTCATGCTATCATCAATTGAAGATTCGGGAGCCAGATATGACAAAGACTGCGTTTAGGACTCGGTATGGTTACTACGAGTTTCTTGTGATGTCATTTGGGCTAACCAATGGCCCAACAACATTCATGCACTTGATGCACAGTGTATTCCTGCCCTATCTTGACTCATTCGTCATTGTGTTTATTGATGACATTCTGGTGTACTCCCGGAGTCGGGAGGATCATGAGCAGCACCTGAGGACTGTGCTCTAGACCTTGAGAGAATAGAAGTTGTATGCAAAGCTTTCTAAGTGTGAGTTCTGGTTAGATTCAGTGGCATTTTTAGGTCATGTAGTAAGGAGTCAAGGGATAAAGGTGGATCCTGAAGAAGGTTGAAGTAGTGCAGAGTTGGATCAAGGTGAGTAGGTGTTGAGGAACACCTACTCACTCTAGGGCACTCTCTCTCACTCTAAAATGTCACATTGTTTGTCAAAGATGGTACAAATCGCTTATTTAACGAAGTTGGGTCGGGTTGTAAAAACCAAAAAATGATGCTCCGGAACAGGGTCTGCGATCGCATAATTGATATGCGGTCCGCATATCGGCCGCATAATGTGTGCCAAAAAACTTGAAGTCACTGGATGGGTTTGCGGTGATTATGCTGCCCACAAACTTGTTATGCGGTCACATAATGCATCGCAGAACAGGTCTGTGGTCGCATAATGCACCGCATTCCTCCAAATCTGCCTCGCCTTTGCTTCACTCTACAGCCATTATGTAGTCCGCAGAGTGATTCTGCGACCGCATAGTGGGCTACAGAAATGCCCGCTTCTGCCGAAAATCTTCCTTTACTTCCCAGTGTATTGCTCAACCCAAAAAGTCTGAGCCACGAAGAATTTCTATAATCCTTAACACGTAAAACCAATTTGGCACCATGAAACATTATATTTCTTTTGCGAAAGTTTTACGGGGCCTTACAGGGTTTCATCTCTATTGCAGCACCTATGACCAGGCTGACCCATAAGGGAGCTCTATTCAGGGGGACAGAGGAGTGTGAGGAGAGCTTTTAAAAGCTCAAGACAACTTTGACTACAGCCCAGCATTGGTGTTGCCTACAAGTTCGGGGTCTTATATTGTATACTGTGATGCGCCGCTTATTGGTCTCAGTGCGGTGCTGATGCAGGACGATAGGGTTATTGCCTACGTATCTAGACAGATGAAGGGATATGAGAAGAAATATCCTGTCCAGGACCTTGAGTTAGAAACTATTGTTCATGCCTTGATGATTTGGTGGCACTATTTGTACGATGTCCTTTGTGTTATCTACACCGATCACCGGAGTCTACAGCATCTGCTAAAACAGAAGGATCTTAACTTTGCGTTAGGGGAGGTGGTTAGAGCTGCTTAAGGATTATGATATCACTATTCTATACCACCCCAGGAAGTCCAATGTGGTGGCTGATGCCTTGAGTCACAGGGCGGAGAGTTTGGGTAGGTTAGCATATCTACTAGCAATAGAGACGCCATTTGCATTGGATGTCAAGGCTCGGGCTAACTAGTTTGTTAGAATGGATATTTTTGAGCCGAGTCGAGTTTTGGCTTGTGTGGTTTCTCAGTCTTCTCTTTATGATCGTATCAGGAAGCGTCAGTATGATGACCCTATCTGCTTGTCCTTAAGGACATGGTTCAGCACGGTGATGCCATGGAGATCACTATTGGGGATGACGATGCATTGAGGATGCACGATAGGCTATGTGTGCCGAATATAGATGGTTTTCATGAGTTGATTCTCCAAGAGGCTCACAGTTCGCGATACTCTATTCATCCAGGTGCCGCGAAGATGTATCAGGACTTGAGGCAACAATATTGGTGGAGGAGAATGAAGGACATAGTAGAGTATGTAGCTCGGTGCATAAATTGTCACCAAATGGAGTACGAGCATCGGTGGCCAGGTGGATTGCTTCAAAAGCAAGAGATTAGGGAGTGGAAATGGGAGCAGATCACTATGGATTTTGTTGTTGGGTCTCCGAGACTCAAAAGAAGTTCGATACAGTTTGGGTGATTGTGGATAGATTGACCAAGATAGCTCATTTCATTCAAGTGATGACTACTTATTCTTCCGAGCAGCTGCCTCGAGTTTATATCAGCGAGATCGTCGGGCTTCATGGCGTGCCGGTATCTATCATCTTTGACCAGGGTACGCAGTTTACATCGCGTTTCTGGACGGTCATAAAACATGAGTTGGGTACTCGATTTAAGTTAAGCACTACATTTCACCCTCACACGGACGGACAAATACTGGAGGATATGCATCTTCAGGTGTGATGGAGTTTGGGGGTTCTTGGGATCAGTGTTTTCCACTTGCAAAGTTTACCTACAACAACAGTTATCAGTCGAGCATTCAGATGGCCCCATATGAGGCTTTGTATGCTTGACGGTGTCGGTCTCTAGTGTGTTGGTTCAATCCGAGCGAGGTTAGGCTAGTGGATACAGACTTGGTTCATGATGCTTTGGAGAAGGTTAAGGTGATTCCGGATCGACTTCATACATCCTAGTCCAGACACAAGAGTTATGCGGATCAGAAGGTTCATGATGTTGAATTCATGATTGGAGAGCGGGTCTTGCTCTGGGTTTCGCCCATGAAGGGTGTTATGAGGTTCGGGAAGAAGGGTAAGATGAGCCCTAGGTATATCGGGCCTGTTTGATTCTTCAAAAGGTTAGAGAGGCGGCTTACAGACTTGCACTACCACATAGTCTAACTGTAGTTCATCCAATATTTCATGTTTCTATGCTCCAGAAGTATCAGAGTGATTCGTCCATGTGTTGGATTTCAGCTCAGTCCAATTGGACAAACAGGTTCGAAAGTTGAGGTCAAAGAATATTGCTTTAGTGATGGTGCAGTGGAGGGACCATCCAGTCGAGGAGGAGACTTGGGAGGTCGAGCATGATATGCACATCCGTTATACTCATCTTTTCACCACCTCGGGTATATCTCTACGATCGTTCGAGGACGAACGATTATTTTAAGAGGGGGAGGATGTAACGACACCGCCGGTCATTTTGAGAGGATGAGCCCTGATTGCCTATTTATTGTCCCCTCCGCTTTATGCTTTCATGACTTTCCGGTATTCTTGGTGTCAGGTTCGGAAAAGTTTCGGAGTGGAATGGTACACATAGTCCCTAACTGTGAAGTTTGAGTTGTAAGAGTTGACCATAGTTTGACTTGTATGAAGACAACTCCGAAATAGAGTTTTGTCGGTTCCAATAGCTTCGTATGTTGATTTTGGTATTAGGAGCGCATCCAGATGTTAATTTGGAGGTCCGTAGGCCATTTCAGCGTTAGTATATGAAAGTTGGAAATTTGAGGATTTTTGGAAAGTTTGTCCGGGAGTGGACTTTTTGATATCGGGTCAGATTTTGATTCCGGAAGTTGAAGTCGATCCATAATGTCAAATGTGGATTGTATGCAAAAGTTGGGATCATTTATACGTGATTTGATAGGTTTCGGCGTCGTTTGTAGAAGTCGGAATGTTTTAGTTTCAATAGGCTTGAATTGAGGTACAGTTCGTGATTGTGATGTGATTTGAGGTCTTGACTAGGTTCGGACGGGGTCCCGAGGGCCTAGGGTGTGATTCGGACATGAATCTAGAAACAAATTTGACTTGGTGCATAGCTGAAGCATTATTGTGTCTGGTGCAATCGCAACTGTGCATTTTGGGCCCGCAGGTGCGGCACCACAAAGCGAAAGAATGACCGCAGATGCAAAAAGGCTTGGGAGTCCTGTTGATCGCAAAAGCGGACATGGTCCGCAGGAGCGCGTGCGCAGAAGCGCTCCTTGGGCGCAGGAGCGAAATCGGAGATGCGCATTTGGGTCCGCAGAAGCGGGCGTGCCTAGGCTAAGTGATTACCGCACATGCAATGGAAATTCCACAGGTGCGGAGCCGCAGATGCGGCTGTGGGTTTTTAGGTGCAATTGAATTGGGCAGAAAAGAGCCAATTCCAAGGGTTTAATTTCATTCTCCATTTTTGAACTTAAAGAGCCCGAATTAAGGGAAAATTTCGAGTATTTTTCAGAGGAAACATTTGGGTAAGGATTCTTGACTTGTTTTTGATTACTTTCCACTAAGATATCATTTATTCTTTATCTAATTAAGGTTTTGGGTTGAGAAATTTGTGAAAAAAGGTGGAGAAATCTTTAGGCTGAATTTTGAAGTTTTGATCCAGTTATTTTTATNGGGCGTGCCTAGGCTAAGTGATTACCGCACATGCAATGGAAATTCCACAGGTGCGGAGCCGCAGATGCGGCTGTGGGTTTTTAGGTGCAATTGAATTGGGCAGAAAAGAGCCAATTCCAAGGGTTTAATTTCATTCTCCATTTTTGAACTTAAAGAGCCCGAATTAAGGGAAAATTTCGAGTATTTTTCAGAGGAAACATTTGGGTAAGGATTCTTGACTTGTTTTTGATTACTTTCCACTAAGATATCATTTATTCTTTATCTAATTAAGGTTTTGGGTTGAGAAATTTGTTAAAAAAGGTGGAGAATCTTTAGGCCGAATTTCAAAGTTTTGATCCAGTTATTGTTATCGGATTTGAGAAATTTTGGTATGGCTAAACTGGTGGTTAAACGGGTGTTCGGATTTTGTGACTTTTACCCGATTCCGAGACGTGGGCTCGGGTTGACTTTTTGGGGCAATTTTCTAATTTCTTGTTAAAGTCTTGATTTCTTTAATTGTATTAGTTTCTTATAGTTATATTCATGGTATGAAATTGCTTTGGGCTAGATTTGGGCCATTCGGAGTCGGAAAGTCGAGGAAAAGGCATTCTTATTGACTGATTGAGCTTGGGTTGAGGTAAGTGACTTGTCTAACCTTATGCGGAGGAAATCCCCTTCGGATTTGTTACTGTTTTAACAATTTGTGATATGTGAGTGCAATATACGCGAGGTGACGAGTGCGTACACGGGCTATATCTTAATGATTTATTCTAGCATGTGTAGTTATCATGTTTAACCTAATATCACTTGTATACGTGTCTAAATACTTATTTGAAATATGTGCAACATGCTTAGCTGAATTCATGTTTCCTTGATTATATATTTAGTCTTAAACTATAGGATTCCTTGTTGTGAATTCGTTGTTCCATCGGTTACTAGTTGTGTATTTATTTTCGAGACTACGAGGCGGTACCTCGGGAGATCCCGTATTGCATATTTACTTTTGGGACTACGAGGCGGCACCTCGGGAGCTCCCTTGCGGCATATTTAATTTTTGGACTACGAGGCGGTATCTCGGGAGCGCCCCTGTTGTTTGCACCAATATGCGGTATTGTTACCTTTCTTTATATTCGCATTTTTAAACTCTCAGCCTTCATATTATATTACTATACATTCTGCCTTGTTTTCCTTTTCTTCCAGTAGGGCCCAGACCGACCTCGTCACCACTCTATCGAGGTTAGGCTTGGCACTTACTGGGTACCGTTGTGGTGTACTCATACTACGCTTCTGCACATGTTTTGTGTGCGGACCCAGGTACATCCTATCAGCCCCGATATCAGTAGAGTATGTGTTGTTGATTGGATACTTCAAGGTATGTCTGCCAGCATCCGCAGACCTCGGAGCCCCCTATCCTTTTATGTTGCTCTTTCTATTTTTCTTAGATATTGATGTATAGAGACATCTAGTTCATTCCTTAGAGCTTGTGGCTTGTGACTATCGGGTTTTGGGCGTTGATTATTCTCTGAGTTGAACTTTTTCTTGTGCATGCTGAACGACAGTTTTCAGATATATATATATATACATATATATATAGTCATTATTCAATTATTATTTTAAGTGTTTCCAAAATTGTTAGGCTGACCTAGTCTTAGAGACTAGGTGCCATCACGACATCTTACGGAGGAGAAATTCGGGTCGTGACATTTAGATATATTACATGATTAGTTATGAGATTTAACCTCTAATCCAAGGAATTTGAGCAGAAGATTTGGGCGATTTTGTATATGTTGTGAAAAATACAAATTTGGGATTTGAGAGTCTAATCCGACTCGGATTGGAAACAAAACCACATATATGGACTCATGGAGTTCTTTGTAGTCGAGATCAACCCTTGGACTCAGGTTTTGTGTGGGCGGGCCCGGGGTTGACTTGTAACGACCCGGTCAGTCGTTTAGAGTGTTTTAGCCCCGATTCCCTAATTATTGCATCCTCTATGTTATATTTAGGTTATTGGACTTGTCGGGGTGTTTGGTTTTAGTTTTAGGTGAGTTTCAGAGTGAAATGGGACACTTAGTCCCCAAGTTGGAGGCTTAAGTTGAAAGAGTTGACCGTAGTGTAACTTTTGGGTAGACGACTCAGGAATGACGTTTTGACGGTTCCAGTAGCTCCGTATGGTGATTTTGGAGTTAAGAGCATGTTCGGATATTGATTTGGAAGTAGGCCGTTTCGGCTTGAATTGGCAAAAGTTAGAAAGTTAAAGGTTCGGAAGGTTGGAAAGTTTGACATGGAGTTGAATTTATTGATATCGTGGTCAGATTCTGATTCCTGAAGTTGGAATAGGTTTGTCATGTCATTTATGAGTTGTGTGCAAAATTTATGTCAATTAGAGTTGTTTTAGTATGAATCAACATTAGTTTTGGAATTCGGAAGTTCATAGTTTCCATATGCTTGAATTGGGTTGTTATTCATAGAATCGATGTTCTTAGATTTTATTTTTGGCCTCGAGTGGGTCCGTTATGTGTTTTGGAACTTGTTGGTATGTTCAAACGGGGTCTCTGGCTGTGATTCAGATTGAATAAGGAACAATTTTTGACCTTAAACATTGCTGAATCTCTGGTGCGATCGCACCTGCACATTTCGGGCCGCAAGTGTGGCACCTCAGAAGCAGCCTTCGAGCCATAAAAGTGAAGTTGCCCTTGCCCAGCTGGGACTGCAGGTACGGTCATTTTTCCACAGAATCAGAATCGTCGATGCGGGGAATGTATCGCAGAAGTGGAATGGTCTAGCCAACCTAGTGTCGCAGAAGCGGAGGACCTTGCGCAGAAGTGCTTCTGTGCCCGCAGGTGTGAGCCTTGACTGCACTAGTTGGAACTGCACTTGCTATGGATTTTCCACAGATATGACCCCTTCCCCGCAAAAACGAAATCGCTGGGCCAAAAAGGGCTTGGTTCGAGGGTTTGATTTCATTATTCCCTTTTGAACCTAGAGAGTTCGGTTTGTGGCGATATTTCGAGAGCTTTGCAAGAAATTCATCGGTATAAGGGATTCTAACTCAATTTTGGTTATATTATACGAATCCATTGTTATTTTTATCATTTAATTAGTGATTTGAGTTGGCAATTTGGGAAAAAATGTGAAAACTTCTTAGGCTAAATTTTGGGTATTTAAAATGCTATTTGAGTAATTCTTGTATGGTTGGACTCGTTATCGAATGGGTGTTCGGATTTTGTAATTTTTGTCAACTTCCAAGATGTGGGCCGGGGTTGACTTTTTTGTTTCTTTGTAAAGATTGTAACTTTATTGTTCGAAATAGTTTCCTATAGTTTATATTTATGGTATGAAGTTTGTTTTGCTAGTTTCGAGCAGTCTAGAGTTGAATTATCGAGGGAAAGGCTTACTAGTGGATTAAGTTAGCGTGTTTGCGGTAAAAGTCTTGCTTAACTTTGTGTGGGGGAATTATCCATTAGGATTGGTGTTGGTTTGCTTTCAGTGTGATATGTGAAAGTCGTGTACGCTAGGTGATGGGTGTGTACATAGGCTAAATGTGAAAACTTACCGGTTTTAGCTATGTAGATTCCTTTCATGCCTTAATTGAGTTATCGTAACATGTTATAAACATCATCATTAGTCCATCTTCACATGATTTAATTGTCTTATGTCTTACTTGTTAATTGCCTTTACATGTTCAGTTGAATTATTGTTTCCTTTATTCCTTATTTATGATTTAACCATTGAGTTCTTCACTTGAAGTTGTTATTTTTGGAACATCTTGTTGTTGAAATTGGTATTGAGTTATAAAGGCCTTGATTTACATTGAGGCAATGTTGTAAAGTTGTGGAATACTATTCTTGTTGAGTTATTCACTTCTGGTTGTTATTGTGAGACTCTTGTGCATATTGTGGTTAAGCCATGGGCTATTTATTGTGAAAACACCATTATTGTTGATTTCTTTGGCAAGTTGTGATATTGGGCACTTGAGGTGCAATTTTGGATACGTTGTGATATTGATATGCATGCAGTGGTATAAGGCTTGGGGTTGAAATGCAAGCAGTGAGATAAGGTGGGCTTGATACACATGTTGCTAGTAGGGGAACTACTCGAAGCCATGCGATGTGATAAGGTGGGCTAAAACGCATGATGCTATTTTGGAAAAATTATTTTCAAAACTAAATGCAAGGCTCCACGGTAATATGAGGAAATGTTGTGAAATATTTTGTGATTTGAGACTATGAGGCGGTACCTCGGTAGTGATTCTTGTTGATACTTTTCTATTACTTCACTTGTGTTATGTTGCTTTTCTCCGTGTAATAGAATTACTTGTTTTCCTTCCGTGATGAATTATTTGCCTTAGTTCAGTGTAGCTAATATTGGAGTATTTCTTTATTGTGTCATTTCTATTGCTATCATTATTTCACAGTTATATACTTGTCCAACTTCTTATTAATTCCATTAGGCCCTTGACCTGACCTCATCACTACACTACCGAGGATAGAGTTGGCACTAACTGGGTACCGTTGTGGTGTACTCATGCTACACTTTTGCACATCTTTTTGTGCAGATCCAGATATCTCCTACCAGTCCAAGTACCCGTGAGACGAGTCCAGTTCGGAGACTTCAAGGTATATCGGCCGACGTCCGCAGGCTTGGGAGTCACCCTCTATCTAGTGTATTTTCTTTTCTTATCCTTTTATAGACACTGGTGTATATGGATGTTCAGTACCATCTTATAGAGCTTGTGACTTNTTTATTGTGAAAACACCATTATTGTTGATTTCTTTGGCAAGTTGTGATATTGGGCACTTGAGGTGCAATTTTGGATACGTTGTGATATTGATATGCATGCAGTGGTATAAGGCTTGGGGTTGAAATGCAAGCAGTGAGATAAGGTGGGCTTGATACACATGTTGCTAGTAGGGGAACTACTCGAAGCCATGCGATGTGATAAGGTGGGCTAAAACGCATGATGCTATTTTGGAAAAATTATTTTCAAAACTAAATGCAAGGCTCCACGGTAATATGAGGAAATGTTGTGAAATATTTTGTGATTTGAGACTATGAGGCGGTACCTCGGTAGTGATTCTTGTTGATACTTTTCTATTACTTCACTTGTGTTATGTTGCTTTTCTCCGTGTAATAGAATTACTTGTTTTCCTTCCGTGATGAATTATTTGCCTTAGTTCAGTGTAGCTAATATTGGAGTATTTCTTTATTGTGTCATTTCTATTGCTATCATTATTTCACAGTTATATACTTGTCCAACTTCTTATTAATTCCATTAGGCCCTTGACCTGACCTCATCACTACACTACCGAGGATAGAGTTGGCACTAACTGGGTACCGTTGTGGTGTACTCATGCTACACTTTTGCACATCTTCTTGTGCAGATCCAGATACGTCCTACCAGTCTAAGTACCCGTGAGACGAGTCTAGTTCGGAGACTTCAAGGTATATC
>AWOL01S0007299.1:154453-176407 GCA_000715115.1 Nicotiana otophora
ATACTTTTCTATTACTTCACTTGTGTTATGTTGCTTTTCTCCGTGTAATAGAATTACTTGTTTTCCTTCCGTGATGAATTATTTGCCTTAGTTCAGTGTAGCTAATATTGGAGTATTTCTTTATTGTGTCATTTCTATTGCTATCATTATTTCACAGTTATATACTTGTCCAACTTCTTATTAATTCCATTAGGCCCTTGACCTGACCTCATCACTACACTACCGAGGATAGAGTTGGCACTAACTGGGTACCGTTGTGGTGTACTCATGCTACACTTTTGCACATCTTTTTGTGCAGATCCAGATATCTCCTACCAGTCCAAGTACCCGTGAGACGAGTCCAGTTCGGAGACTTCAAGGTATATCGGCCGACGTCCGCAGGCTTGGGAGTCACCCTCTATCTAGTGTATTTTCTTTTCTTATCCTTTTATAGACACTGGTGTATATGGATGTTCAGTACCATCTTATAGAGCTTGTGACTTGTATTCGATGGATTTTGGGAAGTTATGTTTATTTTGAGTTACGGAGTTTCTTTATATGACGGTGGTTGTATTTTTTGAAGGTTATTTATCAATTCTCAGTTAATATTGCATGTATTACAAAAATCTTGCTAAGGCGAACGGGCCGATCCCATAAGAATATGAAACTTTTAGGCCACGTAAAATTTTGCCAAGGAATATAAAGTTTCGTGGTGCCAAGGTAAGATAATGTGTTTGAAGATTGTAGAAACCGAGCCGCGATACAGACCTTTTGGGTTGTACAATACATTGGGAGTTGGAGAACAATTGTTGCAGAACATGGCAATTCTGGGGTCCATTATGCAACCACAGAATTGCTTTGCAGACCATAGATCCTCCGCGGAGTGGAATAGAAGAGGGGAGAATTTTGAAAACTATTTTTGCTTACCATATAATGATTTCGTTGACCGCATGATGATTATGCTACCGCGAAATTGCATCGCGAAATGGACCAGATCCAACCCAGAATTTGAAAACCATTTTGTGGCTATTCTGCTGACCGCATAACCATACTGCTGGCCACATATCTATTCTGTTGTCCATATATCTATTCTGCTTGCAACATATCTATTTTGCTACAATAAAATTGCACCAGATAATTGATTTTGGGGGTCATTTTTGAAATTTTTTTTACCCGACCCCATTTTGATTAATATCCTTTGGCGCTCATTTTGAAGCAATCTGATAATTTAGAGAGAAGTGAGAGTATCTTAGAGTGTGGGGGAGAAGACTTGGCCTTTCTAATCATCAATCCTTGCCCCAATCTTGAAGATTCAAGGGAATCCACTCATTAATCCATCATCTACATGGGTAAGACCTTCTCAAAAAACCTTTATGCAATTTTTATGTGTTTAATTTGGTTATGGAATTGGAGATAAGCCATGCATGTAAAATTAGGTGGTAGTATGTGGGGTTGTTGAATGTGTTTCGGTAGTTTCTTGTTGAAATTGGTCGAGGGAGGAAGGGATTACCATTGTAGAGTTTGTAGTCAATTTTGCATAATAGGTATTTGACAAATTTCCCGAGAGACTTACGTCATGAGAATCCTTCTAATTATCATCTGGTTTTCGCTATCTTCCTATAGATTAATATTGCTAGAGGTGTTGGGACATTGTAGTAACTTAAGGAAAGGTCAAGAAAGGTATGTTGTCTAAACTTCTCTCTTAACCTTTCATACCATATATCACTTGACAATTACTTTCAACTACTTACAACATCATTATTTCATTGGCTCCCTTGGCCATACATATTATTATTCATTCATGGAACTGTAATCGTATATCATATTCCACACTTTCATTTCTTTACATTCAAGGATTATCATCATAAACATCATCATAAAGAATATGCTTGAAATACCTTTCCCCAAAAGGGCAAAACACTATTTCATCTCATGAATATGTAAGAACTCAAAACATATTGGAAATACCTACCAAGCATAACGTTAGTTAGAACAACCACATCTAGACATGACTTGAGTACATAAGCTTTTGGATAATTCTATTTTCGGAGTAAATTTGGAATAGTTGAATCAAGGATCATTTCATAATATTTCACACATCATTTCATTTCATTAGCGCTATTGGCCACAAGTGTAACTTTCATTCTTGGCACGGTGTCCACACTTTATATCTCTAACTCACTAGTTTCACTTTCAAGCATCTTTATAGATTATCGACAACAAAGAATCTCTAATCACGACTTTTAGTATACCTATGAGCAATTAAGAATCCTAAGCACATTGAGACTTCGTACACAATTTTGGCATAATAGCCTTCACTTGAAACACTACTTGGAATCATAACATTTTTATACCCAACTCATGCTTTGAACACATTCCCGAAGGATAACATCATATAATAAGAGCATCCAGAAGACATTTTGAACATATACCTTTCATCACAAATCAAATTCGGAATATTTAATTTATAATGAATAACCCAAGACTTACAACAACATTATGGGATTCAATTCTAGGAGAGACGTTTAGCCAACATACATAGCTTGAGCTTTCCTTAGATTACTACAACGTCCCAACACTTCTAGCAATTCCAATCAGCTTGAGATATAACAAAATTGAACCATAATTAGGGAGAGATTCATGCTTTTAGATCACTTAAGCATTTCATCAAGCAGTAGGTGCAATTTCCACTACAAGGTTACTATGGTGGAATACTTACACCCCATAACAAATCATTTACCATTTTTAGTTCAATATCTTCCACACCTAAGAATCATACTTCTTATTACCAACGTTTAGTCCAAATTCCAAAATTTCGGGCTAGGGAGTAGAACGTTACCTCTTAGATGAAGATCTAGTGATTGGTTTCCTTGATTCTTGAAGATTTGGGCAAGAATGGATGATTAGCATGTTAGTTATTCTCCTTCTCTCCCTAAAACAACTCTCCACTCTCTCTAAAAAAATAGATTTTAACTTGTAAAATGATCCCCTAAGACCTTATATCAAAATAGGGTCGGATTTGAAAATTTCCAAAAAAGACCCTCGAAATCAATTTTGTGGTGCAATTATGTGATAATAGAATCAATATGTGTCCAGAGGATTGGCAACAAAATGGCATGTCAATTCTTCGATACAGTTCCGCGATAGGAGAAGGCCCCGTGAAAAGTTTCTAAAAAATCGGGGTTCCGTGATGCCGGGGTAGGCGTAGAGGTTAACAATAGTATAAATTCTTTACGCCGAGCATGCAAGCCGCGGTTCGGACTTTTTAGATTGAACACTGTGCTGGGAGTTGAAGGAAAATATTGGGCAAAAGTAGGAATTTCAGCGGCCCACTCTACGACTGCAGAACCACTCTCATGACATAATGGTCGCAGAGTGGGGCAGTTTTCTGGTTCATCTCGATGTCATTTTTGAGGCTCATTATGCGACCGCATAACCATATCGAGGACCGCACTCTTGTCGCATATCCATCTTTGAGAGTTTTTGATGGGAGGTTATGCGGTGCATTATGCGATCGCAGAACCGGTCTGCGGTGCATTATGCGACCGCAGAACAGGTCTGCGGGGCGCATAATGACCTTAGACCCGGTCAGTTCCTTTCTAGTTTTGGCGCCCAAATTATGCGCCCGATATGCAGACCGCATAACCATTATGCGGTCGCATATGTGACCGCATATCCCGTTCCGGGGCTTTATTTTTGGGGTTTTTAAACTCGACCCTTATTCGTTAAAACATAAGCCATAGCTCATTTTGAGCACATTTCTGATATTTTAGAGTGAGAGAGAGAGTTCTTAGAGTGGGGGAGCAACCTTCAACCTATTATCCATCAATTCTTTCTCAATCATTGAGGATTAACAAATGAAGTCTTCATCATAAAGGTAAGAATCTATCTCCTAGCTCTCAATTTCGAAATTTACAAAAAATGGGATAATTAGAGAGACAACTATTGGGTGTAGGGGTTGTTGTATAGCATGCATATATTCCTGAAGTATGTGGGAAGGTTGTGAGCTAAGAATTGTAGAGAATGGGTTGGGGAATGATGAAATCTTCCACAAAAAGGGCCTTAAAACATTGATACACACCTAGTATTTGATAATATGCTCAAATAAGCTAGAATCATGACCATCTTCCTAATCTTGGTCCAACTTATTATATTTCTAAATTAAGATATGTTGGCTAAACCTCCTTCTTCATAGAATCAAATCCCACAATGTTCATATAATCAGTGTAAGTCCTTGACCATTATTGAATTGGCTATTCCCAATGTGTTTGTGTTGAAGGATGTATGTTCAATGTTTATTCTAAATACTTCATCATGTCATCTTTCCATTTGAGGATGTGTTCAAAATATGGAATATGTGTTAGAAATGTTAAGACTTCAAGTCAAGATCGAAATAAAGGTTGTTATGCCAAATTGTATGAATAGCCTCTATATGCCTAAGATTCCCAAATTGCTCATATGTGAATTTAATGTCTTGAATGGAAAGACTTATTGTTGGTAATAATGATAATGATGTTTGAATGTGGGAAAGGGAACTGGAATTATGAAATACGGCCAAGTTCCAAGAATGACTTTAAGATTTTGGCCACTAGTGCCAATGAATCGAAAGTATATGAAAGAAGTATGATATGAGATGATTGACTGAAAAAGGTAATGTCTTGGGTAAGACGGCCTAGCCGATCGGGCCGTGATCGGACGCCATGCCGCACACATGGTGGTACTGTGCTGGAAATTATGATGCAATTGTGGTTATCATTTATGTCTCAAGTGAGACAAACTAGCCGACCGGGTCTTGATCGGACTCCGTGAAAGAATACGGCGGTATTGTGAATTGTGGAAATTGACTAAAGATCACCCAACCTAAGAACATGGAAATTGACTTCAAAACTTATGTGATCCTTAACTTGATGTTTTGATATTATTTGAAGCTCTTATTGAATTCTTGATTGTTCCCCTTATATTATCATTCATTCTATTGAGATGGTGTTTAACTTTACATACTAGTGCTACTCGACGGTACTAACGTTCCTTTTGCCGAGGGCGCTGCATCTTTAAATAGATGCAGGTGGTTCCATAGCAGGCAGTGCTAATCTGCGATAGTGGTGCATCCTCTTCCCAGCAGACTTGGTGAGCCGCACTTCATCCCGGGGTCACGTTTTGTATCTTTTGTTCATATTATTATCACGTCTCAAGATATAGATGAGGCCTTGTCGCCGGCACTACCATAGCCCCTTCGGTAAGTTTTAGAGGCTGCGTAGACACTATGTGGGTTGTATATGGGTGTTGGGGATGTTAAACAAGTTATGTTGTGTTTTGATCACTTATTGCACTCAATCTATAAGAATGTGTGTATTTTGAGACTTACAAGTTGAGTAACTAAGGAAACGATTTAGTATTGTATTTATGAACTTCCTACTGTCTAATTAATGAAATCGTGTCTTCTCTTGATCATGGGTGAGCTTGGTAGAAAGTATATAATAGGCTTGCTCGATTGGGTTCACACGTTTGAGCGCCGGTATCACTTCCTGAGGTTGGGACATGACAAACTTGGTATCAGAGCCTAAGGTTTTAAAGTGTCCTAGGATGTCTCGGAGCCGTGTCTAGTAGAGTCCTTATGATCGGTGTGTTGTTGAACACATCTATAAGTTGGAGGCTACTTGGACATTTAGGAACAATACCCTTCTTTTACATTCTAGATCATGCGATGAAACTGATTGTGAAACAGTTCCCCCTCTAACTCGTGCATTCCTTTAACTTTCAGTACATGGCACCTAAGATGAGAGCAAGAACTGGCTAAGTAGCCAATGCCGCCTTTGGAGTGGCAGTTGACCCTTTATTTGATGATGCATGTGGATAACCCATGCGTGAGGATAATCTCCCGACTACTACACTACCTGATTCCACTACACCTGACTAGGCCACACCGGTTCCTATACCTACTGAGGGTGCAGCGGTTCCTTCAACTGATATCTCGGTTCCACCTCGAGCTCCAGCTTTCGATTCTGGTGTTTTTGATGTTGATCTTAGGTGAGCTATCCAGATGTTGACACAGATAGTGGCTTCTCAAGCCCAGCGATCAACTATTGCGCCCACTTGTTCTAGCCAACAAGGGGATTCTAGTGGTTCCAGGGTGAACAGGTTTCTTCAGTTGGATCCTTCGGTGTTCACGTGTGCCAATCCCGAGGAAGGCCCATATGACTTTATTGATGAGATGCATAAGACTCTCCAAGTTATGCGTGTTACTAAGACGGAGGGAGTTAAGTTGGTCACCTACCGCCTGAAAGGGGTGGCCTATTCTTAGTTTGAGTTGTGGGAGGACTCTCGGGAGGAGAGGAGCCCTCCAGCGAGGTGGAGTGAGTTTGCTGACGCTTTCATGGACCACTACTTGCCGGCGGAGACCAGGGCAGCTCGTGCCGCAGAGTTTGAGAACCTTAAGTAAGGAAGTAAGAGTGTGTGGGAGTATCACATAAAGTTTGTGCGTCTGTCTAAATATGCCATACTCATGTTGCCTACTATGGAGACTAGAGTGCACCGGTTTGTGCAGGGCCTTAGCCCATTGGTTATCAATGAGGCTGCTACAACTGCCTCGAATTCAAATATGAACTATGGGAAGATGGTAGCATTTGCTCAAGATACAGAGAACCGTAAGTTGAAGAACAGAATGGAGCGAGAGGGTACCAGCAAGGCCTGGTCCGTGGGCAAATTTGGGGAGTCATTTGGTGGGGGGAATATCAGCTTTCTAGGGAGGGCCATCAGGCCATCCTAGTCTTTTCCTCAGTCTTCAGCCAGTGCACTGCCAGCAGGGCCTATTCAGCAACAAGGGAGTCATTACAGGCCCAAGCAAGGCAGCATGGGACCCCACCAGCAGGGCCGATCAGGACGGAGATTCCAGCAGCAGCGGAGGCCCCTATGTCCCATGTGTGGGAAGATGCACATGGGGATCTGCTACATCGACCTACCTATATGTTACGGGTGCGGATTGAGGGGTCATATTCAGAGGGAGTGTCGTTCATCCCTCCAGGGTGCGGTCAGGGGCACAACACAACCATCCAGTTTTGCAGCTGCTACATCTTCATCATCCCCTCCAGCTCAAGGCACTCCAGCACCAGTAGGGCGTGGTGCAGCAAGGGGTGGTGCACAGAGTTTAGGAGGACTCAGCCGTTTCTATGCTATGAGTGGTCTCCAAAGTGTATACGCTTTTCCAGATGTTGTCACAAGGTATATTGGCTGTCCAATCCATGATGTATATGATCTTATTGATCCCGGTTCCACCTTATCCTATGTTACCCCTTATGTTGCTATGGAATTTGGGTTAGAACTGGAGTAGCTTCCTGAGGTGTTCTCTGTATCTACTCTGGTTGGCGAGTCTATTGTGGCCGCATGGGTTTATAGGGGTTGTGTTGTCACGGTGCGTGGTCAGAACACCATGGCCGATCTCATTGAATTGGGGATGGTTATTTTGATGTAATTATCATGGATTGGTTTTATTCAGGTTTTGCCAAGCTCGATTGTCGAACTAGAACTGTGATATTTGAATTTCCAAATGAGCCAGTTATTGAATGGAAGTGGGATAATGTGATGCCAAAATGTAGGTTTATTTCTTACCTTAAGGCCACGAAGATGATTAACAAGGAGTGTATCTATCATTTGGTCTGGGTTACAGACACCGATGCTGAGGCACCTACACTCGAGTTTGTGCCAGTGGTGAATGAATTTCCGGAGGTCTTTCCTGATGAGATCCTTGGGATTTCACCAGACAGGGAGATTGATTTTGGGATTGATGTGATGCCAGACACGCAGCTTATATCTATTCCACTCTACAGGATGGCACCAGCAGAATTGAAGGATCAAAAGGAACAATTGAAGGATTGGTTAGAGAAGGGTTTCATCCGACCGAGTGTGTCACCCTGGGGCGCACCGGTTCTCTTTGTAAGGAATAAAAATGGATCACTGAGGATGTGTATTGACTATCGGCAGCTCAACAAAGTCACAATAAAAAACAAGTACCCATTACCAATAATAGATGATTTGTTTGATCAGTTACAGGGTGCTAGGTAATTCTCCAAAATTGATTTACGGTCTGGGTACGACCAATTGACGATCACGGAGTAGGATATTCTGAAAACAGCTTTCAGGACCCGGTATAGGCACTTTGAAATTTTGGTAATGTCTTTTGGGCTAACAAATGCCCCGGATGATTTTATGGATCAAATGAATCGGGTTTTCAATCCTTTTATCGATTTCTTTGTGATAGTGTTCATTGACGATATTCATGTGTATTCACAAGGTCGATCAGACCATGCCGATCATCTCATGGTAGTTTTGCAGACTCTTCATCAGCACCAATTGTACGTGAAATTTTCCAAATGTGAATTTTGGCTCGTATCTGTCACATTCTTGGGTCATGTTGTCTTCAGAGAAGGAATTATAGTTGATCCTCAAAAGATCACAGCGGTGAAGAATTGGCCTAGACCTACAACACCAACCGAGATTCACAGTTTCTTGGGCTTAGTAGGGTATTACAGGAAGTTTGTGGAGGATTTCTCTACTCTTGTCTCTCCGTTGACTAAATTGACTCAGAAGGCGGTTAAGTTCCAATTGTCCGATGCTTGTGAAAGGAGCTTCCAGGAGTTGATATCAAGATTGATTACGGTACCTGTGTTGACCCTGCCAAAGGATACAGATGGATTTGTGGTATATTGTGATTCTTCAAGAGTTGGGCTTGGGTGTGTGTTAATGTAACACGGCAAGGTTATAGCATATGCTTTTAGGCAACTCAAGAATCATGAAAAGACTTATCCAACACATGACTTAGAACTTGCGGCGGTGGATTTTGCATTGAAGATTTGGCGTTATTATCTGTATGGGGTCCATGTGGATATATTCACTGACCACAAGAGTCTTCAATATATTTTCAAACAAAAGGAGCTGAATCTGAGGCAGAGAAGATGTCTTGAGTTACTCAAGGATTACGACATCAATATTCTATATCACCCGGGGAAATCCAATGTTGTGGCGGATGCTCTTAGCCAGAAATCTATGGGTTGTTTGGCTCACTTGGAGGCATGTCGAAGGCCGTTTGCCAAGGAAGTTCATCGTTTGGCTAATTTGGCAGTTCGTCTTGTAGACTCTAATGAAGGAGGGGTAATTTTACAAAATAGGGCTGAATCATCGCTTGTTATGGAAGTCAAAGAGAAACAATACAACGACCCATTTTTTGTGCAATTGAAAGAGGGGATTCAAAAAAATAAAACTATGGATTTTACTCTTGGCATGGATGATGACACACTAAAGGTACCAAGGGTGGCTATGTGTTCCAAATGTAGATGATCTCCAGGAAAGAATCATAACCGAGGCTCACACTTCTAGGTATTCCGTGCACCCAGGTTGTACGAAGATGTATCCTGATCTCAAGGAAGTCTATTAGTGGAATGACATGAAAAAGAATGTGGCGGACTTTGTTGCCAGGTGTCCGAATTGACAGCAAGTAAAGGCTGAACACCAACGGCCTGGTGGGTCAGCACAAAACATAGAAATTCAAATGTGGAAGTGGGAAATGGTTAATATTGATCTTGTGGTAGGATTACCACGCACTCCACATAAGTTTGACTCAATTTGGGTGATTGAGGACCGGCTCACAAAATCGGCACATTTATTGCCAGTTAAATTTACCGACACAACGGAATAGTATGCTCACTTGCACACCAAGGAAATAGTCAGGCTGCATGGCACTCCAGTTTCTATCATTTTTGATCGAGGAGCTCAGTTCACGAAAAATATATGGAAGGTTTAGTACAGCCTTCCATCCACAGATCGAAGGGCAAGCTGAGCGGACTATTCAGACGCTTGAGGAATGTTGCGTGCTTGTGTTTTCGACTTCAAGGGTAGCTGAGATGATCATAGTCCATTCATAGAGTTTGCTTATAACAACTACTATTCAGATGGCACCATTTGAGGCATTATATGGTAGGAGATGTAGATCTCCCATTGGGTGGATAGAAATTGGGGAAGCATAGTTGATAGGGCCAGACCTTGTACATCAGGCTATGGAAAAAGTTAAGATCATTAAGGAGAAGTTGAAGACTACTCAGTGTCATCAGAAGTCACATTTAAATGTTCGTCTTAGGGATTTGGAGTTCAAAGAAGATGATTGGGTATTCTTGAAAATTTCCCCCGTGAAAGGTATAATGCAATTTGGTAAGAAAGGGAAATTGAGTCTGAGGTATGTCGGACCGTATAGAATTTTTCAGAGGATTGGTGAGGTTGCGTACAAGCTTGCGCTACCACCTGAAATGTCATTAGTGCACCCGGTATTCCATGTGTCTATGTTGAAGAAGGTAGTTGGAGATCCGTCAGCTATTGTGCCGGTTGAGGCCATTGAGGTTAAAGAAGAACTTTGATATGAAAACATTCCAGTTGCCATTCTTAATAGGCAAGCCCGGAAGTTGAGAAATAAAAGAATTGCCTCCATGAAAGTGTTATGACGGAACCAACAGGTTGAAGGGGGAACTTGGGAGGCCGAGGAGGAAATGAAGAAAAAGCATCCTTATTTGTTTGAATAGCCATGTATTTATAAAGTTCTAATTTATGAAAATTCTAAGAGTTACTTTCTATGAATCATGTACTGTTTGTACAGTTGACGTTAAGGGTGTTCCTTTCTAGTAATATAATGTGTGTGAGGCCACAGTTGGTGTTGTTATGAGTTATGTTATGTCAGTGGTTTGTGCATATATTTTAAGGATGTGTTTTTGGGCTCTCTAACAGGTGGATAGGCCTAGTTACAAGGGAAACTCTGGAAAATTGTTTGGAAATTAAGTGAGTTAGTCAAATTTGGGGTTGAAGGTGTGTGGTATGAAAACTGAGTTGCATAAAATGCTAATAGTGAACCTTGACCCTCATTCGAGGACGAATGATCTGAAGTTGGGGAGGATGTAACGCCCCGTGAAAACTTTCCTAACAACCGAGGTTCCATGATGCCGGGGTAGACGTAGAGGTTAACAATAGTAGAAATACTTCACGGTGACCTTCCGAGCCGCAGTTCAGACTTTTTGGATTGAACAGTGCGCTGGGAGTTGAAGGAATATGTTGGGCAGAAGTAGGCCTTTCTACGGCCCATTCTGCGAGCGCAGAACCACACTGCGGAGTGCAAAACCACTCTGTGGAGTACAGAACCACTCTACGGAGCGTAGAACCACTCTGCAGACCGCAAAATGTCACAGAATGGGGCAGTTTTATGGGTTATCTCGATGACATTTTTGCGGCCCATTATGCGACGACATAACCATTTCGCCGGCCGCACTCTTGTTGCATATCATGCTTGGAGATGTTTTGGAGGGAGGTTCTACGGTGCATTATGCAACCGCAGAACTGGTCTGCGGTGCATGATGCGACCACAGAATAGGTCTGCGGGCCGCATAGTGACCGCAGACCCGGTTAGTTCCTTTCTAGTTTTGGCACCCAAATTATTCGACCGATATGTGGACCGCATAACAATTTTGCGATCGTATATGCGACTGCATATCCTGTTTCGGGGCTTCATTTTTTGGGGTTTTTAAACCCTACCCTTCTTCGTTAAAACATAAGCCATAACTCATTTGGGACAAATTTATGATATTGCAGAGTGACAGAGAGAGTTCTTAGAGTGGTGGAGCAACCTTCAACCTATTATCCATCAATTCTTGCTCAACCATTGAGGATTACCAAAGGAAGTCTTCATCCTAAAGGTAAGAATCTATGTCCTAGCTCTCAATTTCGAAATTTACAAAAAATGGGATAATTAGAGAGACACTTATTGGGTGTGGGGGTTTTTGTCTTGCATGCATATATTCTTGAAGTATGTGGGAAGGTTGTGAGCTAAGAATGGTAGATAATGGTTTGGGGAATGATGGAATGTTCAACAAAAAGGGCCCTAAAACATTGATGCACACCTAGTGTTTGATAATATTCCAAATGAGCTAGAATCATGACCATCTTCCTAATCTTGGTCCAACATGTTATATTTCTAAAATAGAAAGTGCTATGAATTGCGGAAAGTTTAAAAGTTTAAAGGAAGCTCAATTGAGGTATGTTGGCTAAACACCCTTATTCTTAGAATCGAATCCCACGGTGTTCATGTAATCAGTGTAAGTCCTTGACCATTATTGAATTGGCTATTCCCAATGTGTTTGTGTTGATGGATGTATGTTCAATATTTATTCTAAATGCTTCATCATGTAATCTCGCCATTTGAGGATGTGTTCAAAATATGGAATATGTGTTACAAACGTTAATACTTGAAGTCAAGATCGAAATAAAGGTTGTTATGCCAAATTGTATGAAAAGCCTCTATGTGCCTAAGATTCCTAAATTGATCAAATGTGAATTTAATGTCTTGAAAGGAAAGCCTTATTGTTTTTAATAATGATAATGATGTTTCAATGTGGAAAGGGAACTGAAATTATGAAATACGGCTAAGTGCCAAGAATGATTTTAAAATTTTGGCCACTAGTACCAATGAATCGAAAGTATATGAAGTATGGTGTGAGATGATTGAATGAAAAAGGTAATGTCTTAGGTAAGACGGCCTAGCCGATCGGGCCATGATTTGATGCCATGTCGCACACATGGTGGTACTGTGCTAGAAATTATTATGAAATTGTGGTTATGATTGATGTCATGTGAGACAACCTAGCCGATCGGGCCGTGATCGGACTCCGTGTAAGAATACAGTGGTATTGTGAATTGTGGAATATCGACACTAAAGATCACCCAACCTAATAACATGGAAATTGACTTGAAAACTTATGTGATCCTTAACTTGATGTTTTGATATTATTTGAAGCTCTTATTGAATTCTTGACTGTTGACCCTGTATTATCATTTAATCTATTGAGATGGTATTTAGCTTTACATACTAGTGATATTCGACGGTACTAACGTCCCATTTGCCGGGAGCACTGCATCGTTACATGGATGCAAGTGGTTTCATAGCAGGCAGTGCTGATCAGCGATAGTGGTACATCCTCTTCCCAGCAGACATGGTGAACCCCACTTCATCCGGGGTCATGTTTTGTATCGTTTGTTCATATTATTATCACGTCTCAAGGTATAGCCGGGGCCTTGTCGCCGGCACTAACATAGACCCTTTGGTAACTTTTAAAGGCTACGTAAATACTATGTGGGTTATATATGGGTGTTGGGAATGTTAAACAAGTTATGTTGTGTTTTGATAACTTATTCCACTCAAGCTATAAGAATGTGTGTATTTTGAGATTTAAAAGTAGAGTAACTAAGTAAACGATTTAGTATTATATGTATGAACTTCCTACCGTCTAATTAATGAATTAGTGTCTTCTCTTGATCATGGGTGAGCAGGGTAGAAAGAATCTAACAGGCTTGCTCGTCTGGGTTCTCTCGGTTGAGTGTCGGTCATGCTTCCCGAGGTTGGGGCGTGACACCAGCGGAATGGCCACAAAATGGCATGTCGATTCCGTGATAGCACAATCATTCCGCAACCATTTTGCAATATAAGAGTCATAATATGGCCAGTAGAGTGGCCACAAAATGATTTCAAAATTCTCCAAATTTCTACTTCACTTTGCGACGGATATTATGGTCCGCGGAGTGATTCCGCGGTCGCACAATGGACTGCAGAACGGTCATTTTTTCAATATTTTACCTCTAAATCTCCAATGCATTGTACAACCCAAATATTCCATATCGTGGTTCGTTTTCTACAATTTGCAAAATCATTAGCGTACCTCAGCACCACAAAACCTTAAATCCCTTAGCGAAATTTTTCGGGGCCTTACAATTATAGCCATGTTCCGCTATTTATTGTTCCTTATATGTTCATTTGTGGTCATGTGACTTGTTAGGGTGGTGTTTTTGGTTCCAGGGATGTTTCAGAATAAATTGGGACACATAGTCCCAAGGCCGGAAGCATAAGTTTAAAAAGTTGACCGTATGTTTGCTTATGAGTAAACGAGTCCAAAATTGAGTTTTGATTGTTCCGATAGCTTCGTATGATGATTTTAAACTTAGGGGTGTGTCTAGATATTGATTTTGAGGCCCGCAGGTCGTTTTGGCTTGATCTGGCAAAAATGGATGGTTTGGAAAGTTGAAGGTTTGGAAGTTGAGATGTTTGACCGAGAGTTGTCTTTGTTGATACCGGGCTTAGATTTGTGTTTCGGGAATTGAAATTGGTCCGTTGTGTCATTTCTAACTTGATTTGAGGTCAATCAGAGTTGGTTTGGTGTGTTTCGGCATTGGTTTTAGGAGTTGAAAGTTTAATAGTTCATTAGCCTTGAATTGGGGTGAGATTTGTGTTTTCGATGTTGTTTAATGTGATTTGAGGCTTCGACTAAGTTCGTGGTGTGTTTTAGGGCCTATTAGTATGTTTGGATAGGGTCTCGCGGGCCTCGGGTGTTATTCGGATCATGTTTGGCTCATTTTGGACTTGTTGGAATGTCATAATCGATGTATCTATTTTTCTTACACAATACACCTGTTCTAGATTATATGTTGTTAAAGTGAAATTTGGGGGATTTTGGACTAGGGATTGGAGAGTAAGATTTGGGGATTTGAGGAGGCACCCGCACACTGCTGAGTAATTATGTGTGATGAGTGGGAGTTTATGACAGACAGATTGAGTATTCTGAGCGTGTGAGTGCCTGGGATTATCACTGTGATGCATTACATTTGACATGCATATTTGAGATGTAGGCATTGAGATGTAACATTCCTCATGCTAGCGGAAATTGTTGAACTTGAAACCTTGCCTAAATTTATGTACTGTGCACAAGCTGAATATGGAAGTTCTATGAGTCATTACTGTCATTATCTTATTATATCTTCGTTGTCATTATTTTGATTCAAACTTTATCTTTCTGAGCTCGCACTGCTTTCAGCCCAAGGTTAGTCCTATTAGTTACTGAGTACATTGGGTCGGTTGTACTCATACTACACTTTGTACTTCGTGTGCAGATCCAGGTACATATGGACGCGGTGGTTGCTAGAGTGGTGATAGTACATGTTTGGAGACCTTGAGGTAGTTTCAATGACACCCACAGACCTCGACTCTCCTTTTTCTAAATTTATTTCAGTATTGTTCTATTTTCTCAGACTGTTTTACTAGAGTTTTAGACTATGTTGACATTAGTAGCTCATGTACTCAGTGACTCCAAGATTTTGGGATTTGTTGTAGTTGAGTTGTAGTCGATTTTATCAGTTATTTATGAGACTTTCCACTTTTGAACTTATTGAACAATGTGTTTTAACTCAATGCGTAGTTGTTATGTGATTATCGGCTTGCCTAGTAATGTGTTAGGCACCATCACGACAGGTTAGGATTTTTTGTCATGACAAGTTCGTATTAGAGAACTAGGTTACATAGGTCTCATGTGTCATGAACATGTTTAATAGAGTCTTGCGGATCATTATAGAGACGTCTATACTTATCTTCCAGAGGCCATCAAACCATTAGAAAACTTCACTTTCTTGTATTCTTGTCGTGTAGCTTTATTAATTCCGGAAACTAAACTTCTATTATTCTATTCTCTCACAGATGGTGAGTACATATGCAACCGGACCGGGCGAAGATAAGACTTGTAGTTGTGCCCATTGTGATTCAAGACCTATAGGATGATTTGGCCAGATATTGATTGTTCCGGCCGCACCAGTCACTTCTCTTGCTGGGAGTTATGCTCAGACTCCCGCTGCCCGTACTCCCGAGCAGTTTCGGGATTCCAGACACTGGGGGTACTAGCAGCCCAGCCGGTTACAGCTACTCGAGACCAGGTTGGCCCACCTATGAGTGAATAGGAGTAGAACAGATTATAGTGGTTTGGGAGGCTTAAGCCTCAAAAGTTAAGTGGGACCGAGTCAGAGGATGCTCGGGATTTTATAGCCAGGTGTCAGTGGATCCTTCGCACGGTAGGTATTTTGGAGACCACTGGAGTTTCATTCACTACTTTTCAGCTAACGGGGGCAACCTACAGAAGGGGGAGGCCTGTGGGTTGAGCAGGCCAGCTAGCGCTGCACCACTTACATTGCATGAGTTCTCAGTTCTCTTCTTATAGAAGTTTTTCCACAAACTCACAAAGAGGAGTTGCGTAGGAAGTGTGAACAGCCATGCCAAAAGGGTATGTCAGTGACCTAGTATGAGATGAGATTTTTAGGAGGTTCATTGATGGCCTCTACTATGGACTTGGCTTCGTCATGACTTGGGAGAATGCGTTAGGTGTGGGGTTTGGTGATGTGGTTGATACTTCCAGACGCCTAGAGCTGGTTCGTATTCAGGAGCATGAGGAGAGTGAGGCCAAGAGGCCTATTGGTTCGGGTTATTTCAGCATTGCCTCATCTATAGGTTAGTCCCCATAGGTCATCCTTATAAGCATGCTCAGAGGGCTCGTCCGATTTATCATGGTGCATCAGCTAGCCATGGTTTATACAGTGCTCATCCGAGTCAGTAATCTCCCAGTTCCCTATCACTTTAGAGTACATCCCGTGCTCCATCAGTTAAGGGTTCATCTGTACCAGGTCTGTATAGTAGTTATTCTTGTTCTCCGGGTCCGACTCAGTCCCTACCGCCATTGACTGATCGGAGTTGCTTTGAGTTTAGAGAGCTTGGACATATGAGGAGGTATTATCCCTATTTGTTTGGGAGGTCTAGTTCAGCTGAGGGGTCAGTCTATGACTTCCACACCAGTTACTTCACCACCTGCTCAGCCAGCTCGGGGTGGGGTTCAGGTAGCTAGATGTCTCCCTAGAGGGGGAGGCCGTACGGGTGGAGGTCAAGCTGGATTCTATGCTTTTCCCACCAGGCCAGAGGTTGTTGCTTCATACGCAATGATCCCAGGTATTGTTTCAGTGTGCCACAAGGATGATTCCATATTATTTGACTCTGGTGCCACTTATTCATATGTATCATTGTATTTTGCTCGTTATTTGGATATGCCACGTGATTGCCTAGTTTCACATATTTATGTGTCTAATCTGGTGGGTAATTATATTGTTGTGGACCGTGTATATCGGTCATATATGGTGATTATTGGGGGATTGGAAACAAGAGTTTATCTATTACTGCTTAGTATGGTTAATTTTAAAGTGATTCTAGGCATGGATGTGTTGTCACCATATAATTCTATTATGGATTGTCACACTAAGACCATTCTGCCAGCGATGCCAGGATCGCCTAGGATTAAGTGGAGAGTCGATGCCAGGATCGCCTCTGTATTGCATGACACCAACGGAGTTGAAGGAATTGGAAGAGAAACTTCAGGAGCTTCTTGATAAGGGGTTGATCAAGCCTAGTGTGTCACCATAGGGTGCACCAGTTCTATTTGTGAAGAAAAAGGATGGTACTGTACAGATGTGCATTTATTATAGGCAGTTGAACAAAGTTACAATTAAGAACAAGTATCCTTTGTTGCGTATTGATGACTTATTTAAGCATCTTCAGGGATGTAAAGTGTTCTCTAAGATTGATTTGAGGTCTAGGTATCACCAGTTGAAGATTCAGGACTTTGATATTCGGAAGACGGCATTCAGGACACGCTATGGTCACTACGAGTTCCTTGTGATGTCTTTTGGTCTGATAACTGATCCAGCAACATTCATGCATCTGATGCACAGTGTATTCCAGCAATATCTTGATTTGTTTGTCATAGTATGCATTGATGATATACTGGTGTACTCTCGTAACTAAGTGGAGCATGGGCAAAATCTGAGGATTGTACTATAGCTATTGAGGGAGACGAAGCTTTATGCTAAATTCTCCGATTGTGAGTTTTGGCTGGGTTCTATAGTGTTCTTGGGGAATGTGGTGTCCAGTGAGGGGATCAAGGTAGATCAAAAGTAGATTGAGGCAATCCAGAGTTGGCCCAGACCGTCTTAAGCGATTTAGATTCAGAGTTTTCCTGGCTTAGCTGAATATTATCACCGCTTCGTGAAGGTTTCTCATCCATTGCTGCGCATTTGACTATGTTGACCCGGAAAGGTGCCCCATTCAGGTGGTCTGATGAGTTTGAGGAGAGCTTTGCAGAAGCTCAAAACTTCCTTGACCACAACTCCAATTCTATTTTTGACGTCAGTATTTTGTTCATATACAGTGTATTGTGATGCTTCTCAAATTGGTATTAGGTGTTTCTAGATGCAGGAGGGTAGAGTAATTGCTTATTCTTCACGCCAGTTGAAGCCCCATGAGAAGAACTACCTCGTTCATGATTTAGAGTTTGTAGCCATTGTCCATGCATTGAAGATTTGGAGGCATTATCTCTATGGTGTGTCTTGTGAGGTATTTATAGATCATCGGAGTTTACAGCACTTGTCCAAGAAAACTTGAGGTAGTGAAGATTTGAGCTATTAAAAGACTATGATATTACCATTTTGTATTATCTCGAGAAGGAGAAAGTGGTGGTTGATGCCTTGAGTAGAAAGGCGGTGAGTCTAGGTAGCCTTGCATATATTCTTGTTGGTGAGAGACTACTTGCATCAGTTGTTTAGGTCTTGGCCAATCAGTTCGTGAGGTTAGATGTTTTGGAGCCTAGGCGAGTTCTAGCATGCGTGGCATCCCATTCTTCTTTATATGATCACATCAGAAATTGTCAATATGACGATTGTCCCTGTAGACACGGTTCATCACGGTGATGCCAAGGAGGTTTCTACTGGAGATGATGGGCTGTTGCGAATGTAGGGTCTGATTTATGTGCTCAATACGGATGTGTTACGTGAGTTAATTCTTCAAGAGGCCCACATGGCGTGGTATTCCATTCATCCGAGTGCCACGAAGATGTATCGGGACTTGGGGAAGAAATATTGGTGCAGAATGAAGAAAGATTTAGTGGAGTTTGTAGCTTGGCTCTTGAACTTTTAGCAGGTGATGTACAAGCATTAAAGGCCTGGTGGTTTGCTTCAAAGGCTTGAGATTGTTGGGCTCCCACAGACCTTGAAAGATTTCAATGCTATTTTGATGATTATGGACTATTTGACTAAGTCTACACATTTCATTCCTGTGGTGACTACCTATTGTTCTGAGCGGTTGGCTGAGATCTATATCCGCGAGATTGTTCGTCTTCACGGTGTGCCGATGTCCATTATTTCTGATATAGGCACATAGTTCATATTGTAGTTTTGGAGAGCAGTGTAGTGAGAGTTAGGCACATGAGTTGAGTTGCGTAAAACATTCCACCCTCAGACGAATGGAGAGTCTGAGCACAACATTAAGATATTGTAAGATACGTTATGCGCTTGTGTTATGGGTTTCGGGGGTTTTTTGGATCAGTTTCTACTTCTTGCAGGGTTTTCCGACAACAACAACTACCAATTGAGTATTTATATGGCTTCTTATGAGGCCTTATATGGGATGCAGTGTCAATCTCAAGTTGGGTTGTTTGAGCCGGGAGAGGCTAGGTTGTTACGCATGGACCTCGTTAAGAATGCCTTGAAAATGGTCAAGTTGATTCAAGATTGGCTTCGCATGGAACAGTATAGACAGAAGAGCTACGCTAATCGGATGGTTTGTGATGTAGCCTATATGGTGGGAGAGAATGTATTACTCAGTTTTTAACCCATGAAGGGTGTTATGATGATAGGTAAGAAGGGAAAGTTGAGACCTCGGTATATTGGCCTTTTTGAGGTGCTTGAAAGGATTGGGGAGGTGGCCTACAAGCTTGCATTGCTGCCTAGTCTATCGATTGCTCACCCAGTATTTTATGTTTTCATGCTCCATTAGTATTACAGTGATCCCTCTTATGTTTTGGACTTCAGAACAGTTCAGTTAGATCGAGATTTGACTTATGATGTGGAGCTGATGGCCATTTTTGGATCAGCAGGTTAAAAAGTTAAGATCAAAGAATATAGCTTCAGTGAAAGTATAGTGGAGAAGTCATCCAGTCGAGGAGGCTACTTGGGATACCAAACAGGAGATGCGGAGCAGCTATCCAAAACTATTTGAGACCCCGTGTAAGATTATAGACCCGTTCGAGGACGAAAGTTTGTTTCGGTTGGTCGTTTTGAGTATTTTAGCCCATTCCCCCATTTATTGCTTATTCTATTTTCATTTGTGGTTATGTGACTTGCTGGGGTGGTTGGTTTAGTTCTACGGATCTTTAGAATGAATTAGGACACATAGTTCCAAGGTTAGAAGCTAAAGTTGAAAGACTTGGTTGGATGTTGACTTATGAGTAAACGACTCCAAAATGGAGTTTTGATGGTTCTGACAACTTCGTATGGTGATTTTGGACTGAGGAGTATGTATGGATATTGATTTGGTCATTTTGGCTTGAATTGGCGAAAGTTAGAAAGTTAAAGGTTTGGAAAGTTGAGAAATTTGATCGAGAGTTGACATTGTTCATACCAGGCTCAGGTTTAGGATTCGGGCGTTGGAATAGGACAGTTGTGTCATTTCTGACTTGTGTGCAAAATTAGAGGTCAATCGGAGTTGGTTTGGTGTGTTTCGGCATTGGTTTTAGAAGTTAGAAGTTTAATAGTTCATTAGGCATGAATTGGGGTGTGATTCGTGTTTTCGGTGTTGTTTGATGTGATTTGAGGCATCGACTAAGTTCCTGCCATGTTTTAGGACCCGTTAGTATGTTTGGATCGGGTCTCGGGGGATTCGGGTGTGATTTGGATCATCTTCGGCTCATTTTTGACTTGTTAGACTACTGTAATTGTTGTATCCGCTTTCCTTATACGCATTCGCGAGGGAGGCATTTCAATCGCAAGAGTATTTGAGCGACTGGTGAAAATTGTACTTCGCGTTCAGGAGAACTGTGATGCATTCGCGAAGGTTCTGGGAGTTGAGCATCGCGAACACGTGTCGAAGGTAGCATTCGCGAAGAAGGGAGGTGAGGCCTACGGTAGTAGGTGATTTGTTCATTGCGATCGCATGGTCAGGACCGCGATCATGAAGATAAGTGGTCTTCGTCATTTCATTCGTGACTAGGATGTCACGTTCGCATAAACGGGATTTGGCAGCTAAGTATATTTGTGCTTCGCGGACGCGAGGTAATATCCGCATTCGCGAAGAAGAGCAACTAGGCAGACTATTTAAAATCCCAAATCGTGGGTTAGAGTATTATTTCATATTTTGACTTGTGAAGCTCGATTAGGGGCGATTGTTTTGAAGGATTTCACTGCAAATCAAGAAGTAAGCAACTTTTGATCACTGTTGTCCAATTATATTGAATACCCATTGATTTCAACACCTATATTATGTGTTTTAAAGGTGAAATTTAGTAGTTTTTCGACTGGAGAGTATGATTTGGGTATTTGAAGTTGATTTGTGGTTGGCATTAAATGATTTTAGTATGTTGGACTCGTTATTGAATGGGTGTTCTGATTTTGTGTATTTTATCGAGTTCGAGGTGTGGGCCAGGGGTTGACTTTCTTGTGTTGACATTTTGAATTTGGTTAAAGAATCGAGCGTTATCGTATGGAATCGATTCCTATATCTTGTATTGATTATATTAAGTTGTTTGTGTCTAGATTCGAGTCGTTCAGAGGCTGATTCCCGGGGCAAGGGTTTGTTAGAGTATTGAGGTAAGTAACACTTCTAAACTTGTTACCAACTGTATGAATCCCTGGAATACGTGTTATATGGTTGATGTTGGGGTTACGCACATGCTAGGTGATGAGCGCATGGGCGTGCACTATGCTAATTATCATCTAATGTTGGGACCCACTGAGGTTATTTTTGCTATTGAGTGATTTGCTTAAGTTGCAATTATGTACTCAGTCATATTTACTCATTTTCCTATCATATCTCAGTCTCTTCCATCATTTATGGTTACATCATGGTATCATTATTTGGGCTGAGTGGTATGAGATTTGTGAGCCCATGAGACTAGAGAGATTATATCAGGCCTTATTGGCTTATTTATTATTATGGATCGAGTTGCACGATGCAGTAGGCCCTATTGGCTTATTTATTATTATGGATCAAGTTGCACGCCGCATCAGGCCTTATAGGCTTTATATTAGTGCTTGGGTAGGATC
>AWOL01S0007299.1:176522-188483 GCA_000715115.1 Nicotiana otophora
GCATTCGTGACTGGGATGTCACGTTCGCATAAAAGGGATTTGGCAGCTAAGTATATTTGTGCTTCGCGGACGCGAGGTAATATCCGCATTCGCGAAGAAGAGCAACTAGGCAGACTATTTAAAATCCCAAATCGTGGGTTAGAGTATTATTTCATATTTTGACTTGTGAAGCTCGATTAGGGGCGATTGTTTTGAAGGATTTCACTGCAAATCAAGAAGTAAGCAACTTTTGATCACTGTTGTCCAATTATATTGAATACCCATTGATTTCAACACCTATATTATGTGTTTTAAAGGTGAAATTTAGTAGTTTTTCGACTGGAGAGTATGATTTGGGTATTTGAAGTTGATTTGTGGTTGGCATTAAATGATTTTAGTATGTTGGACTCGTTATTGAATGGGTGTTCTGATTTTGTGTATTTTATCGAGTTCGAGGTGTGGGCCAGGGGTTGACTTTCTTGTGTTGACATTTTGAATTTGGTTAAAGAATCGAGCGTTATCGTATGGAATCGATTCCTATATCTTGTATTGATTATATTAAGTTGTTTGTGTCTAGATTCGAGTCGTTCAGAGGCTGATTCCCGGGGCAAGGGTTTGTTAGAGCATTGAGGTAAGTAACACTTCTAAACTTGTTACCAACTGTATGAATCCCTGGAATACGTGTTATATGGTTGATGTTGGGGTTACGCACATGCTAGGTGATGAGCGCATGGGCGTGCACTATGCTAATTATCATCTAATGTTGGGACCCACTGAGGTTATTTTTGCTATTGAGTGATTTGCTTAAGTTGCAATTATGTACTCAGTCATATTTACTCATTTTCCTATCATATCTCAGTCTCTTCCATCATTTATGGTTACATCATGGTATCATTATTTGGGCTGAGTGGTATGAGATTTGTGAGCCCATGAGACTAGAGAGATTATATCAGGCCTTATTGGCTTATTTATTATTATGGATCGAGTTGCACGATGCAGTAGGCCCTATTGGCTTATTTATTATTATGGATCAAGTTGCACGCCGCATCAGGCCTTATAGGCTTTATATTACTGCTTGGGTAGGATCCGCCCTCCGGAGTTTGACATACCTGTAGTGAGCGCAGGCACCGTACAATGCTATGTGATTGTGTGTGTGATGAGTGGGAGTTTCAGACAGGTTGAGTACTCAGAGAGTTTGAGTACCTAGGATTATCACTGTGATGCATTTCATTTGACCTGTATTTTTGACATGTAGGCATAGCGATGTAACATTCCTCTTGCTAGCGGTACATGGCATATTTTATCGGTGTTGAGCTTAAATTGTTGAACTTGAAGACATGCCTACATTTTTGTACTGTGTACAAGCTGGATGGGAGTTCTATATCTTTCTAAGATCGTCACTACTTTCAGCCCAAGGTTAGTCATGTTACTTACTGAGTACATTGGGTCGGTTGAACTCATACTACACTTTGCACTTCTAGATCCAGGTACATTTGGACGCGATGGTTGCTACATTGGTGATAGTACTTGTTCGGAGACCTCTAGATAGCTGCAATGATGCCCCAAACCTTGACTCTCCTTTCTTTCATTTTATTTCAGTATTGTTCTACTTTCTCAGACAGTTGTAATAGAGTTTTATACTATGTTGACAATAGTAGCTCATGTACTTAGTGACACCAGGATTTTGGGATTTGTTGAAGTTGTGTTGCATTACTTTTTATCAGCTATTTCTGAGAGTTTCCACTATAGAACTTATTAAACCAGATTTTTTAACTGGATGCGTAGTTGTTATGGAATTGTCGGCTTGCCTAGTGATGTGTTAGGCGTCATCATGACAGGTTGGGATTTTGGGACGTGACAGTTATACTCATACTCTACTTCTATATATTCTTTGTGTAGATCCAGGCACTACTGATCGAAGCGGATATATAAAAATGCGTGCTTGATCTTGTAAGAGATCCCTGTTGTTCCATTCACAAGCCTCAGCGTCACCCTCTTTAATTTATTTCTATTAATTATGTATTTCAAAAAGAATTGTACTTTTTTGAGACTTGTTCTATATTCCATGCAGAGATTATGACTTAGTACTACCGGGTTTTTGGAAGTTGCTTATTGTATCCATGTTTGGTGATATTGTCAAATGTAGTCATTTTCGTTAATTTAAATTTGTTATTTTCTGATTGAGATCTTTATATAATAGGATTACCTAGTCTTAGAGACTAGGTGCTATCATGACCTCTATGGTGGGATTCAGGTCATGATAAGTTGGTATCAGAGCTCTAGGTTCATAGGTTCTACGAGTCACAAGCATGCTTAGTAGAGTCTTGCGGGTCGGTACAGAGACCTCTATGGTGGGATTCGGTCATGACAATTTGGTTTGAGCCTTTGTCTTCCTATTTTCTCACAAATGTTGAGGACACAAGCTTTAGTTAATGATGATGCTACCTCAGGTTTGGTGTTGCTAGAGACCAAGGGCATAGGTAGAGGCGGAGCACGTGCCGCAGCAAGGGGTCGTTCTAGGGATGCAAATTTGGAGCCACCAATAGCTCTGGCCAGGGATCAGACACACGAGGCCCTTGTTTCTACCCTGGATTCCAGGAGACCTTGGCATACTGAGCATGTTTGGGACGTTGGCTCAGGCGAGGTTGATCTCAGTTGCACCGGCTACTTTACAGGCTGGGGGGGGAGGTCCAACATCCCGGTACACATACTGTAGAGCAGTAGTCTCCTGTTGATCATTCTCTGGGTGCTATACCGGTGCAACCCGTGATTATGGTTCAACCTGAGGTCGGGCCTGTTGTGTCGGTTGAGGAGCAGAAGAGGTTAGAGAGATTCTAGATGTAGTGGCCCGGCCAGTAATTTTGAGTAATTTAGCCCCATTTCCCCTATTACATGATGTTCTTATGTGTTTTTGTTGTTTCATGAATTTCCGGCCTGGGTTGGTTTGATTTCGGTGGAGTTTAGGAGTGAATTGGGACACTTAGTCCCAAGGGTAGAAGCTTAACTTGAAAGGGTTGAATGAAGTTTGACTTTTGTGTAAACAACCCCAAAATAGTGTTTTGATGGTTCCAGTTGCTTTATATGGTGAATTTTGACTTAGGCCTGTGCCCGGATATGTCTTTGGAGGTCAGTAGGTTAATTTGGTGCTGCTTGGAGAAACTTGGAAGTTGAAGGTTTGAAAGGTTGGTGTGTTTGACCGGAAGTTGACCGTAAGGGGTACATATGTCAGGCACCAGTATAGTGCTGAGTGTTGTGTGTGATGGTGAGGGGCAATGTACCAGGCACCGCGAGTGTGCTAAGTGTAGTTATTCTTGATGGTTCCACTATGATGTTATTGAACTTACATGTACATATGACATGTAGGCACAGAGACATTCTTTGCTCATGCTAGTTGGTAAATGATATGTTTATCCGTGTTGGGCTTTAACTATAATACTTGGAACCATGTCTAAATTTTTGTAATGTGAACGAGCTGAATATGATATCATTGAGTTGTTTACTTATATTGTTTCCTTTATATCCTAGGTTGTTACTGATTATTGATATTGGTCATTGACTATTTTGGTTATTGTTTTCAGCCCAAGGTTAGGTTTGTTACTTACTGAGTATCTGGGGTCGGTTGTACTCGTACTGCACTCTGCACTTCATGTGCAGAACTAGGTGCTTCCGGATGCTTTGATTGCTAGAGTTGCATTGGTATCAGTTGTGGAGACTATGAGGTAGCTACTATATTGTACACACACCTTGGAGTTGTCTTTCATTTATTTTTGTTATTAATGTTCTATTTTTGTTGATACTCAGTAATGCTAATGTACTCGTTGACACCATATCGTTGGGTTGGTTGTCGTTGGGTTATCATTTGGTTTTTCTCAGATATTTCATGATATTTTTGTTGTTGAGACTATCTATTATGTATATTAAATTCGTCGCATGATGGCTTGGTCGCATGATGATATTGGTCCGAGTGTTAGGCATCGTCGCGGCTCCGATGGGAATTTGCATCGTGACAAGTTAGCATCGAGCACTAGGTTGCCTAGGTGTCACGAGTCATGAGCAAGTTTAGTAGAGTCTTGCTGAGCGCTAAGGAGACGTCCGTACTTATCTACGAGAGGCTACCTAATGATGAGGAAACTTCACATTCTTGCATTCTTGTTGTGCAGATTTGTTAATTCTTAAGTTTGAACCTATATTCTTTTATTTTCTCACAGATAGTAAGGACACGATCAGGGCCGCGAGAGGCTGGGATCAAAGTATAGGCCGAGTTAGGGCTCGCACTGCAGCTAGAGCAGCACCTGTGGAGCCACCAGTTGCTTCAGGAGACACGTGGTCTTCAGGAGACTTTGGCTCAGATCTTGAGTGTGTACATAAGCTTGGCTCAGGCCGGTATCATACCAGTTGCACCAGCTACCTCGCAGGCCGGGGAAGGAGCCCAAACACTTGCCGCCCGTACATCGGAGCAACTAACTCAGGGTTATCAGACACTAGGGGTGTTACCGGTTTAGCCAGTTGTCCATGTTATAGCCGAGGTTGGTCCACTTATGTCCGATAAAGATCAGAAGGGATTAGAGAGATACAACGGGTATCGTGGATGCTATTGGAGCTGCATTTACTACTTTTCAACTGACATGAGCAGCCTACAGATGGTGGCAGACCTATGCGTTAGGCAAGCCAGTGGACAAAACACCACTTTTATGGCATGAGTTCGCAATTCGCTTGTTATGGAAGTTTGTTCCACAGACTCACAAAGAGGAGCTACTTAGGGACTTTAAGAAGCTACGCCAGGGATATATGACTATGACTCAGTAAGAGATGAGATTCGTAGATTTGGAATGTCATGCATTATGGTTGGTCTCCACTGAGAGGGAGAGGATCAGGAGATTGATTGATGGACTCGACTATGGTCTACGTTACAGTTTGGCTTGAGAGGATGAGACGAATGCTAGGTTTGAGTAGGTGGATGAGATTGCTAGGCACTTTGTCACGCCCCGAACCTAGGCCTGAGCATAACACGACACTCGGCGCATGACTACATGTGACCGAGCAAACCAACTGGATGGCTTAATCAACATGTGATTTCATAAAATATTGAATGCAGAAGATAAACTAACACATGATGATATACTAAAACTCTGAATTATATAAATCAATGTGTGGAAACACTAATACAAGTTTGAACATATTAGTATTCAAAATTGTTTAACATGAAAAAGTTGAGACTCTATATAATCGTTACTCTAGTCTATGAAGCCTCTTATGATGTACTGAAAACACTGACTATCTGAAAATACTGAAGTTTGTAAGGTAATGATAATGCCCCGAAAGAACTGGGGATCACAAAACAGCTGGTACGAGAATCCTAGCACTATGAATCGCCAACTTGTAAATCATTACCTGCATCGTGAGATGCAGGCCTTGAGAAAAAAGGACATCAGTACATTTGAATCGCATTGGTATGCAAAGTAAGTGAAAGAAAGAATTATAAATGCTGAAACTGAAACTAACCTGACAACTAAGAATTGATAATTTATAATTGAAATGATAACTTTTGAAACTAAAGGTGAAATGAAAATTGACAACTAATAACAAAAATGATAACCGATAACTGAACCGATAACTGATAACTGATAACTGATAACTGAAATGATAACGGATAACTGATAACTGAACTGAACAAAGGAAGTAAGGATATGAACACTTCCACTTCTGTATAATGGACAACATGTTTATCTGAATATTAGACTGCGGCCTCATGACCAATATATATATGCACATACTGCAGTCTCGGGCCAAAGAATACATATACAAAACTGTGGCCTCAGGCCCAAAAATGCATAAAGCATATACTGCGGCCTCAGGCCCAAGGATGCATAAAGCATTAACTGCGACCTCAGGCCCAAATACAGGTGTTCAACATTCAGGGATTTAAAATCAGGAACTGAGAATCATACTGCAATACATGATACTGAAATACTGACTCACACCGTGTTACATAATAATGAAATACCGAATAGGACTACAGTGAGACATGTATTCTTTAAGTGATTATGAACACTGAAACTTCAACTGCTTATGACTTGCTGAGTAAGCTATACTGGGACTCGGGGACATGAAACCCAAGTCAATATTGAATACGCACTGAGCTCACAACGTTGAGAATGAAAGTCATGAACGAGTTATAACGATAGAGAATAGAAGTTCTGCAACTATTCAAGGAACCAGGCTTAATATATTTCTTAGGCAATTGGTAACGTCGTAAAGGAAACGTATTGTAGGGAGAATTATTAACATTCCCAAACATAGAGAGTTAGCCTCACATACCTTGACGTTGGCCCTTTTAAGCATATCACAATGTTCGCCGCCTCCTTCAATGATAATCTACGTCAATACATATATAGAGATGAACCAATATTAGCACTAATACTCATGTTTTAGTCACTTAGGAATTCTATCAAACACCCTTTGGGCGTAAAGCCTCATAGCCCTTAATAATTGGTATTTTCTTTACCAAGTTCTCATTCTACTACTTCTAGGTTCTTCTACAATCCCAAATAGATGTAACTAACACCATTTATCATCACCCAAATGTTTACAACAATCATAAGTCAACAATCCAAAAGCCTAGCATAGTTCGTATGGTTCTCTTTATCAAACCCATTTACTATTCTCTTAAAACTNACCCTTTGGGCGTAAAGCCTCATAGCCCTTAATAATTGGTATTTTCTTTACCAAGTTCTCATTCTACTACTTCTAGGTTCTTCTACAATCCCAAATAGATGTAACTAACACCATTTATCATCACCCAAATGTTTACAACAATCATAAGTCAACAATCCAAAAGCCTAGCATAGTTCGTATGGTTCTCTTTATCAAACCCATTTACTATTCTCTCAAAACTCACCAATTCATAGCTATAACTGATTCAGGAGTAGAAGTATTACCTTTTTGAAGTTCAATCCTCTTGAATTCTTGTTCTAGTGTTTCCTTTTTCAACAATGGTGTTTCGATCGAATATCTTGGATGATAAAGGGGCCTTGGGGAAGTTAGGTTGCTGAGAGCTTCCATTTCAAAAGTATGTTTTCGTGTTTGGGGTGTGGGGGAACGAGGTAGGATTTTTAAATAAGTGTACACATCCCAAAATTGAGGAGGAAAATAAAAATACCTCAGGTAAACCTCGCCTGCGCGAGGCATCATCAGGGGCGCCTAAATAACTGTGCAAGGTGCCACCAGAGGTGCCAAAATTACAATGCCTTGCACTGTTTGGGGTGCTGAGGATGATGCCCTCGACAGTGCCTTCCACTGTCAGTGGCACTGAGTTTTTATTGCCTTGAACTTTATATGGCCGTGAGTTTTTATGGCCTTGCACTGACTATGTCTATAAGATGTACCTCCCATAAACCTAGTCGATTCTATTGAATTTTATACACCTCACTATCGGTCTTGATTTTAAAACAATTATTTCCACCTATACTTATCCCGATATGACTTCACACATCTAGAAGGTCACATTAATACTCATTTAACGCATCCACAACTAATCTGGATTTATGGGGTGTTACATTACCTCCCCCTTGGGATCATTCATCCTCGAATAATTGCCCTGATAATAAGTACGACTCCCTCTAGACCTTAAACGAGACTGATGGAAACATGGGAACATTGTACTGTCATGAACACATGCATACTAAACTAAATGGATACATGATTACTAATGTGTTGAGATACTTAACTGAATAGATACTGATTTGAATGGTTGCTGAACTGACTTAACACTGAGCTGACTGGATACTGAATGACATGGAGATTATAATATATGTTTTGAATGAAAAGGATAGCTACCTTTGATATTTCTCCAAAACACTTGCCAACTAATAGCTCATAACGCTAGCTTCATAGGGCACCATAATTCCCAAAACATGAAACATATACATGAATACTTGTCCGCTATGGATACATGACTTTTGGACTAACGTAGATATATGAATACTGATCTGGCACGAATATTTGAGTACTGCACTGACGTGAATATTTGATCACTAAAGTGACATCAGTATCTGAGTACTAAGCCGACATGAATATCGGAGTACTGGACTGACATGAGATCTGAATACTGGAAACTTGAATGTTATAACATGACACGCGAAATACTGGGTGTACATCCGCCAATTCTGGTTGCAACTCTAACTCATAAGCTACTTGCCCGACCCTTCGTAGGAACCTATACAGCCCGATGCATCCATGACAGTGCTTTCCTTTATTCCCGAATCTTATAACACCTTTCATAGGCGAAACTTTTAGAAACACCTAATCGTCAACTTGAAACTTTAGGTCTCTATGTTACACGTCCAAATAGGACCTTTGGTGACTCTTAGCTGTCTTAAAATGCTCTTGAATCAACTTGACTTTCTCCATATACGGATTGATAAAATCTGGTCCCAATAACTATGCTTCGCCAATTTCGAACCAATCAATTGATGATCTACACCTTCTCCCTTACAAATCATGATTTTCAAACAAGCGAGATAATCCTATTATGAGGTCCATATTTACCATCTTCACTAAAGGATATGTATATTTTATGGTAAAATGCTAGGATTTGTGCTTCTTGACTTTCACTTCCTGACAATTTGGACACTTGGCCACAAAGTCTGTGACGTTGGTTATCATGTCGTTCCACCAATAAGATATCTTTAAGATCTTGATACATCTTTGGGAAACCTAGGTGGATATAATACCTCGAATTATGGGCTTCTAACATGTTCCTCCTTCGCTAAGTCCATCTATGGTTCGAACACACAATCTATCTTGGTACTTCAAGGTAGCATCATCTCCCCCCTGTTCAAAATTCATCGTCTAATGCATGTGATTTCCCTCTTTCAGCTACAACAAGTAGGTATCATCAAACTGTTTCGCCTTCACTTCGGCTACTAAGGAGGAATATGTCCTGTTTTGGACAATAACTCTACTATCTTTGGCGTCCGAAAGCTGAATTCCTACTTTGGCTAAGCGGTGAATGTCTTTCACCAGAGTTCTCTTGTCTGCCTCAATCATGAGCTATACTATCCATACTTGATTATCTTTTTGAGGTACTTCCTGAAAACACTTATAGTATTGTTGTGAGCTAAGTCTCTGACCATTACTATGAATTTTAGAGTCTCGTGCAATGGCACTACCCTCATGAAACTTAACTGGGCAAGCATTTCTAGTTTTTATATCCCAAGCTCACTATGTGGGTTTCAAATCTCCAACTGTACTTACTGGCGATTTTCACATATCCCCCTTAGACTAAAGGTCTTATACTTGCGGATCCTTCTCTTTTGTTTGGATCAAAATAACTTTCCCTATCTTCTGCAATTATTTGAACTTTAAGTCAATGATGACTCATCATCTAAATTACTTCTGATAAATCTTTCTTACTAGGAGAAACTAAATTATTTACATAAACGGAAAGCTATTGTATTTACAACTACCATACATAATTGTAAATGATTTAACTCTGCTCACACTGTCAATCCTGGGGGGACCCTTTTTCGATAACTCTTAAAGGCTATTCTTCTGTAGTTTGCTCTCTTACTACTATCTGATTTTTTCCCCACTGTCACTGTACTTCAAGTTTATGTTAAACTCTTCGGATTCTAACACGCCTTCAGTGTTTTAAACTGTTACCCACTCACTAGTGGTAACCTAACTAAGTAAATCAAATTGCACCTCTACTAGCTCTGTTGGAAATACTAATTCACTGTATCTACTCAAGATACTTACTATTGTTTTAATAACCACCTGCTAGAATCATGTTTTCTTGTTCTTCTTTGAATAACTAAAGTAAAGCATAAGGTTATTCCTAACTTTCCTTACCACTCGACCCTGTTCTACGTTCACATACTATCCCTTTTTAAAAACAAAAATACTATGTACATGGATCACACTTAGAGAAATGTCATCTCTCTTAGACGAAAATGGAATATCTTACCCCAAGCTTTCTATACACATAAAAAATCATACCAGACATTAAACATTTGTGGTAAATACTTAGTCACATAACCTAAGAGAGTACTGTCATATCTTTTATTTCACAATAATAGATGCTTCTTATAGTAACTTACTAACATGGTACTTTCTAGTTCTAATATGAATAAATCTGAACAACTTAAATCATTCCCTAAAATTCAATATTGGCACCTCTTGGTTCTCATTTCGTACATCATATTTTATAGTTTAATGCATGAGTCGTACGTAAAACACATCCTTGGTAATAACAAAAGTTTCTGACTCCTATATATTTTGCCCTTAGGCTCTAGTATGTCCAAAACTATATTGATCAATTCTATGTCCGCTGCGATTAAATTCTTAACCTGTTACACTATGTGCTCTGACATCTGAGCTATCATTCTCCAACATGTGGCTCCATTTTCAAGAATTAAATGAAGTTGTTCTGGGAGGTAAAACACATACGAATACATTACCATGCACAAACATATAGGTCAGAATATTCCATCATCTGATAAATCACCTTTTGCACCATCCATTGAGTCTTGGGTCTTAATCCGGACCTAAAACATTCAAAGATTTTGCTATAATTACTATCACCAAAATTTGGATATTCTGAAAATTGGACATCTGCTAACTGAATTACTGATAATGGGCATACTGAATAACCATAAACCTGCTAACTGAAAGACTATATAATTGGTAACTATGGTAAATTGATAACCATAAAACATGATAACTGCTTTTGTACTTTTTGATAAAGTCACGATCTAATATGTACTACTATCCATTGCATCTCACTTTCAACAACCTCTGAAGGACTTTGGTTTTCCCTGCACGTCGCTTATGCATTCGGTACGTCTGGAATTTGATAGGAAAAGAAGGTTACCCGTTGCTCTAAGTTTCATGGCACGATCTAGAGTAGAATGAAATGAGACAATGCTAGATGTCTTGGTAGTTAACCATTTATATGTGTGGCCGACACACACATATAAAGGAAACTCCACTAGACATATCTTCATAGACTCCCTATGATACTTGAACCTAGTGCTCTGATACCAAGCTTTGTCATGCCCCGAACCTGGGCCTGGACCTAACACGACACTCGGTTAACAACATGTGACCGAGCGAACCAACTGGCTGGCTCAATCACCATGTGATATCATAACGTACTGAATACAGAAGATAAACTAACACATGTTGATATACTGAAACTCAGAATGGTATAAATCAAAGTGTGGAAACACAAATACAAGTCTGAACATATTTGTAGTCAACATTACTTAACATGAAAAACATGAGACTCTGTCTAACTGTTACTATAGTCTATGAAACCTCTAATGAAGTACTGAAAACACTGAGTGTCTGAAAATACTGAAGACTGTAAGGTAACCATAATGCCCCGAAAGAACTGGGGATCACCAAATAACTGGTAAGAGAATCCTAGCAGTCTAAATCATCAACCTGTAAATTATTACTTGTATCGGGAGATGCAGGTCTCGGGCAAAAGGGACATAAGTACATTTGAATTGCACTGGTATGTGAAGCAACTGAAAGAAAGAATTATAAATCCTGAAACTGAAACTAAGTTGATAACTGAGAATTAATAGTTGATAATTGAAATGATAACTATTGAAACTGAAGCTGAAATGATAACTGATAACTAATAACTGATAACTGAACTGAACAAAGGAAGTAACTATATGAATACTCCCTCTTCTGAATAATGAACATCCTATTTATGTGAATATTAAACTGCGGCCTCATGCCCAATATATATATATATATATATATATATATATGCACAAACTACGGTCTCATGCCCAAGTCTATATATAAGTAACTGCGGCCTCAGGCCTAAAATTTCATAAGCATAAACCGCGGCCTCAGGCCCAAAGATGCATAAAGCATTAACTGCGGCCACACGCCCAAATACAGGTGTTCAACATTCATGATTTTAAAATCATGAAATGAGAATCACACTGCAATACATTATAC
>AWOL01S0007300.1:0-46775 GCA_000715115.1 Nicotiana otophora
GTATAATGTATTGCAGTGTGATTCTCATTTCATGATTTTAAAATCATGAAATGAGAATCACACTGCAATACATTATACTAAATACTGAATCACATTAAGACATGTATTTTTGAACTGATTATGAACACTAAAACTTCAACTATTTATCATATGCTGAGTAAGCTATACTGAGACTTGGGTACATCAAACCCGGTCTATATTGAATACGCACTGAGCTCACAAACATTCAGAATGAAAGTCATGAACGAGTTATAAATCTAGAGAATAGAAGTTCTGCAACTATTCAAGGAACTACACATAACTATATTTCTGAGGCAATTAGTAACATAGAGAGTTAGCCTCACATACCTTGATGCTGGCCCTTTTAAGCATATCACAATGTTCTTCGCCTCCTTCAACGATAATCTACGTCAATATATATAAAGATGAAATAATATTAGCACTAATTCTGGTGTTTTAGTCACTTAGGAAATCTATTAAACACCCTTTGGGCTTAAAGCCTCATAGCCCTTAGTAATTGGTCTTTTCTTCACCAAGTTCTCATTCTACTACTTCTAAGTGATCCTCCAGTCCTAAATAGATTTAACTAACACCATTTCTCGTCACCCAAATGTTTACAACAATCATAAGTCAACAATCTAAAAGCATGCAATGGTTCATATTGTTCTCTTTATCAATCCCATTTACTATTCTCTCAAAACTCATAAATTCATAGTGATAAATGATTTGGGAGAAGAGGCTTTACCTTTTTGATGTACAATCCTCTTGAATTCGAGTTCTAGGGTTTCCTTTCTCAACAATGGTGTTTCAATCGAATATCTTGGGTGATGGAGAGACCTTAGAGAAGTTAGGTTATTGAGCGATTCCCTTTCTAGAGTAGGTTTTCGTGTTTGGGGTGTGGGGGAACGAGGTATGACTTTTAAATAAATGAACATGTCCCAAAATTAAGGAGGAAAATAAAATAGCTCGGGTAAACCTTGCATGTGCGAGGCATTGTCAGGGGTGCCAAAATAACTGTGCAAGGCGCCGTCAAAGGTACCAAAATTGCAGTGCCCTGCACCGTCTGGGGCGCTGAGGATGATGCCCTGGACAGTGCCTTGCACTGTCTGTGGGAATGAGTTTTTATTGTCTTGCACTATCTATGGTCGTGTGTTTTCATAGCCTTGCACTGACTAATGCTATAAGACGTACCTCCTACAAACTTAGTCGATTCTATATAATGTGATACACCTGACTCTCGGTCTTTGATATTAAAACAATTATTTCCACCCATACTCATCCAGATAGGACTTCATATGCCTAGAAGGTCACATTAATACACATTTAACACATCCACTACTAATCCGGATTTATGGGGTGTTACACGCATGGAGCAGTCATGTGATTCTTCGAGTTAACAAAGAACCAACCGACTAGAATCAAGATCTTGAAACAAACATGTGGTTTGTTGGTAATTTCAAGAAATAGTGTATCTCAAGTTTTAGGACTCGGAATATCATGGTTCAAAAAAGAGGGAATAGATGATGATTTGAATTATAAGAAAGACTATTTAATCGTTCAAAACAAGTAAATATTGATATCGCATCCTAAAGTCACCACATGGAATCAAATAACGTGATAAAGAGTGTTAGCCTCACATACCTTGACGTTGGCCCTTTTAAGCGTATCACAATGTCTGTTGCCTCCTTCAACGATAATCTACCTCAATATATATCCAGATGAACCAATATTAGCACCAATTCTAATGTTTTAGTGACTTAGGATATCTATCTATGACCCTTTGGGCATAAAGCCCCATAGCCCTTAGTAATTGGTCTTTTCTTCACCAAGTTCTTATTCTACTAGTTCTAAGTGATCATACAATCCCAAATTGATGTAACTAACACCATTTCTCATCACCTAAATGCTTACAACAATGGTTCTCTTTATCAAACCCATTTACTATTCTCTCAAAACTCTGAAATTCATAGCTATAGATGATTTGGGAGAAGAAGCACTACCTTTTTGACATTAAATCCTCTTGAATTCGAGTTCTAGGTTTTCCTTTCTCAACAATGGAGTTTCGATCGAATATCTTGGATGATGGAGGGACCTTGGGGAAGTTAGGTTTTTGAGAGCTTCACTTTCAAGAGTAGGTTTTCTTGTTTGGGGTGTGGGGGGAACGAGGTATGACTTTTAAATAAGTGAATATATCCCAAAATTGAGGAGGATAATAAAAAGAGCTCGGGTAAACCTTGCATGTGCGAGTCATTGTCATAGGCGACGAAATAATTGTGCAAGGCGCCATCGAAGGCGCCAACGTTACAGTGCCTTGCACTGTCTAGGGCGCTAAGGATGATACCTTGGATAGGGCCTTGCACTGTCTGTGGTACTAAGTTTTTATTGCCTTGCACTGTCTATGGCCATGCGTTTTCATGGCCTTGAACTGACTAAGGCTATAAGACATACCTCCTATAAACTTAGTCGATTCTATTTAATTTTATACACCTCACTCTTGGTCTTGATCGTAAAATAATTGTTTCCACCCATAATCATCTAGATAGGACTTCACATGTCTAGAAGGTCACATTAATACTCATTTAACACATCCACAACTAATCCGGATTTATGGGTGTTACACGCTTGGAGAAATCATGTGATTTTTCGAGTTAACAAAGAACCAACCGACTAGAATCAAGATCTTGAAACAAAAACGTGGTTTGTGGGCAATTTCAAGAAATAGTATATCTCATGTTTTACGGCTCGGAATATCATGGTTCAAAAACGAGGGAATAGATGAAGATTTGAACTATAAGAAAAACTATTTAGTTGTTCAAAACAAGTAAATATTAATGTTGAATCTGTTAAATGAAAGTTATGATTCTATGATATTAAAATAACGAATTTAGATCAAGAAACGTGTTCTTGAATGATCAAGAACTAAAAAGATCTTAAAGTCACCACATGAAATCAAATAACGTGATAAAGAGAGTTAGCCTCACATACCTTGACGCTGACCCTTTTAAGTGTATCACAATGTTTGTTGCCTCCTTCAATGATAATCTACCTCAATATATATGAAGATGAACCAATATTAGCACCAATTCTAATGTTTTAGTGACTTAGGAATTCTATCAAAGACCCTTTGGGCATAAAGCCTCATAGCTCTTAGGAATTGGTCTTTTCTTCACCAATTTCTAATTCTACTACTTCTAAGTGATCATACAATCCCAAATTGATGTAACTAACACTATTTGTCATCACCTAAATGCTTACAACAATGGTTCTCTTTATCAAACCCATTTACTATTCTCTCAAAACCCTGAAATTCATAGATATAAATGATTAAGGAGAAGAAGCATTACCTTTTGACGTTCAATCCTCTTGAATTCGAGTTCTAGGGTTTCCTTTCTCAACAATGGTGTTTTGATCGAATATCTTGGATGATGGAGGGACCTTGGGGAAGTTCGGTTTTTGAGAGCTTCCCTTTCTAGAGTAGGTTTTCTTTTTTTGGGGTGTGGGGGAACGAGGTATGACTTTTAAATAAGTGAATATATCCCAAAATTGAGGAGGATAATAAAAATAGCTTGGGTAAACCTTGCATGCGCGAGGCATTGTCAGGGGCGACGAAATAATTGTGCAAGGCGCCATCGAAGGCGCCAAAGTTACAGTGCCTTGCACTGTTTGGGGCGCTAAGGATGACGCCCTGGATAGTGCCTTGCACTGTCTGTGGCACTAAGTTTTTATTGCCTTGCACTGTCTATGGCCATGAGTTTTCATGGCCTTGAACTGACTAAGGCTATAAGACATATCTCCTATAAACCTAGTCGATTCTATTTAATTTTATACACCTCACTCTGGGTCTTGATCTTAAAATAATTGTTTCCACCCATACTCATCTAGATAAGACTTCACATGTCTAGAAGGTCACATTAATACTCATTTAACACATCCACAACTAATCCGGATTTATGGGGTGTTACACGCTTGGAGAAATCATGTGATTCTTCGAGTTAACAAAGAACCAACCGACTAGAATCAAGTTCTTGAAACAAAAACGTGGTTTGTAGGCAATTTCACGAAATAGTGTATCTCAAGTTTTAGGACTCAGAATATCATGGTTCAAAAACGAGGGAATATATGATGATTTGAACTATAAGAAAGACTATTTAGTCGTTCGAAACACGTAAATATTTATGTTGAATCTGTTAAATGAAAAATATGATTCTATGATACTAAAAGAACGAATTTAGATCCAGAAACGTGTTCTTGAATGATCAAGAACTAAAAAGATCCTAAAGTCACCACATGGAATCAAATAACGTGATAAAGAGAGTTAGCCTCACATACCTTGACGCTGACCCTTTTAGGCGTATCACAATGTTTGTTGCCACCTTCAACGATAATCTACCTCAATATATATGAAGATGAACCAATAGTAGCACAAATTCTAATGCTTTAGTGACTTAGGAATTCTATCAAAGACCCTTTGGGCATAAAGCCTCATAGCCCTTAGTAATTGGTCTTTTCTTCACCAAGTTCTAATTCTACTACTTCTAAGTGATCATACAATCCCAAATTGATGTAACTAACACCATTTCTCATCACCTAAATGCTTACAACAATGGTTCTCTTTATCAAACCCATTTACTATTCTCTCAAAACTCTGAAATTCATAGCTATAAATGATTAAGGAGAATAAGCATTACCTTTTAACATTCAATCCTCTTGAATTCGAGTTCTAGGGTTTCCTTTCTCAACAATGGTGTTTCGATCGAATATCTTGGATGATGGAGGGACCTTGGGGAAGTTCGGTATTTGAGAGCTTCCCTTTCTAGAGTAGGTTTTGTTGTTTGGGGTGTGGGGGAACGAGGTATGACTTTTAAATAAGTGAATATATCCCAAACTTGAGGAGGATAATAAAAATAGCTCGGGTAAACCTTGCATGCGCGAGGCATTGTCAGGGGCGACGAAATAATTGTGCAAGGCGCCATCGAAGGTGCCAAAGTTACAGTGCCTTGCACTGTCTGGGGCACTAAGGATGATGCCCTGGATAGTGCCTTGCACCATCTGTGGCACTAAGTATTTATTGCCTTGCACTGTCTACGGCCATGTGTTTTCATGGCCTTGCACTGGCCAAGGCAATAAGACGTACCTCCTATAAACTTAGTCGATTCTATTTAATTTTATACACCTCACTCTCGGTCTTGATCTTAAAATAATTGTTTCCACCCATACTCATCTAGATAGGACTTCACATGTCTAGAAGGTCACATTAATACTCATTTAACACATCTACAACTAATCCTGATTTATGGTGTTACACGCTTGGAGAAATCATGTGATTCTTCGAGTTAACAAAGAACCAACCGACTAGAATCAATATCTTGCAACAAAAACGTGGTTTGTGGGCAATTTCAAGAAATAGTGTATCTCAAGTTTTAGGACTCGGAATATCATGGTTCATAAACGAAGGAATAGATGACGATTTGAACTATAAGAAATATTATTTAGTCGTTCAAAACAAGTAAATATTAATGTTGAATCTGTCAAATGAAAGTTATGATTCTATGATATTAAAAGAATAAATTTAGATCAAGAAACGTATTCTTGAATGATCAAGTACTAAAAAGTTCCTAAAGTCACCACATGGAATCAAATAACGTGATAAAGAGAGTTAGCCTCACATACCTTGATGCTGGCCCTTTTAAGCATATCACAATGTTCTTCGCCTCCTTCAACGATAATCTACGTCAATATATATAAAGATGAAACATTATTAGCACTAATTCTAGTGTTTTAGTCACTTAGGAAATCTATTAAACACCCTTTGGGCGTAAAGCCTCATAGCCCTTAGTAATTGGTCTTTTCTTCACCGAGTTCTCATTTTACTACTTCTAAGTGATCCTACAGTCCTAAATAGATTTAACTCACACCATTTCTCATCACCCAAATGTTTACAGCAATCATAAGTCTACAATTCAAAAGCCTACAATGGATCATATGGTTCTCTTTATCAAACCCATTTACTATTCTCTGTTATAACTAGTCTGTGTTACCAAAGATCGGGTAAGGACTCAAATTACCTCAAAGAGAAGGTGTTAGGCACTCACTATGTAGGATTATCGGATCACAATTGTCCAAAGTTAGCATATAAGTGTGGGACGACAAGAAGTTTAAAGGTTCTATTGTGAACAAGTGTAAAGAAAATCAGGTCAACAATTAAACAATATAGATAGTCAATTCAAGTCTTTAGAGGTTACAAGGTAAAACGTAGTTATTCTATATTCAATGACTAAGTGTGAACAATAAACATATAAAGGAGAGGGGTGATAAGATTTTTAGCATAAAGGATCACCCCGTGTAATACTTCGCAAGTCCTTTAGAGTAAGGGCTGCTCATATTATTCAGAGGGCACCGACTATCATCTCCTGCTACCTGATTACTATGTTAAAGTTTTTTACTTAAAGCGCTCTAATTCAATTCTAAACTGTCTCCTATGTGTGCGCTACCCGTCCTATGCCTATGGTCCAGGAGACATTGGACCTACTATTTGGGAGATTCTAGACACTACTTAGGATGCTCAAAATGATAAAACTAGGCACACATTCGAAACATATAGGACTTCACACAAAGTCAATAAATGGCTCAAGTTGGCCTCCACACGTAAGCAGTAAATTTCACGCAAGTAGATAGTTTCAAATTAGAACTCGTTAAGTCATTAAGTCCTATAAACATGGTCTCTATGTGATTCTGATTTCCAGTATTGTACATGTTGCATTGCAGCTTTAAACTAAAACATTGGCAGATTAAAGGTATTGCAGGTCCTATAGGTATGATCCCTAATTGTTTTCACGATGAGGTAATATAGTTGTTTGAAAGGTCAACATTAACATCGATGATTTTATAACCATGCTTCCTAGGCGGGTGACAGTATCCTATAGGCATACACAGTGCATGCCCACATGCCTGTCACCTAGCATGTGCGTCACCTCAACACCAATCGTACAGCACATCATTCAGGATTCCATACCCTCAGCACCCAGTTTAGAAGTGTTACTTACCTCGAATAAGACAATTCCACCAAGCAAGCCAAGCGATGCTCCAAAAATGCCATTTCGCACGTATCGACCTCCGAACGGCTCAAACCTAGCCAAAACTCCAATACATCAAATAATTCCAAAGGAAACAAACCCATCGATAAATGCTGAATCTTTAATCAAAACACCAAAATTAGCCAAAACGTCCAACCCGGGCCCGCACCTCGGAACCTGAGAAAGCTCACAAAATCCGACAACCCATTCAATTAAGAGTCCAACCATACTAGTTTCACTCAAATCCGACTCCAAGTCGATGTTCAAAACTCAAAAATTTGCATTATGAAACTTTAGGCTAAAACCCCCAATTTTCTCTTTTGGAACCCTCAATCAAATGCCGAAAACGAAGATAGATTCATGATATAAAATCAAAAATGAGTAGAGAACACTTACCCTAGTCCACATAGTGAAAATTGGTTCAAGAATCGCCTCAATCTGGGCTCCATAACTCCAAAAATGCAAAATAACTAAAATCCCCGAAATAAAGTACTTTATATGCAATGCCCAGTGATACCATACGCTTCGCGAAGCACCAACTCACATTGAGACACTTTAAACTACGTGTTCGCCTGTGAAGAGCCCATATAAACTGACCAACCCTCGCTCAACACTACGCAAACGCATAGCTATGGTCGTGCAGACTAAATTCTTTAACCTAGTGAGAATGCGACCTCAGAAGCGCTAACGTGAAGAACAAATAGCTCCACTGACCAAAACACCTTCTATGATCGCGGCCAAAACTTCGCAATCGCGAAGAACGCCAGGAGCAATAGGTAACAGCAGAAAACTAGCAACCAAAAAAAATTAGAAATGGTCTGAACCTCGTCCGAAGCTCACCCGAGCTACTTGGGACCCCGGCCAAATATACCAACAAGTCCCATAACATAACACGGACCTACTCGAGGCCTCAAATCACGCATAACAACATCAAGATGACGAATCGCACCTCAAATCGAACTTAATGAACTTTGAGCTTTTCAACTTCCATAATTCGTGTCGAAACTTAGCAAATCAACCCGGAATGAACCCATGTTGTGCACACAAGACCAAAATAAAATAACGAAACTATTACAATTCTCGGAACCACAATACGAATCCAATATTAATAAAATAGACTTTGGGTCAAACTTGTGAACTTTCCAAACCTTCAAATTTTTTAATTTTTGTCAATTTTTGCCAAAACCTTCTAGAAACATTCAAATGCAAATCTGAGCATATGCCCAAGTCCAAATCACCATCTAAACCTATCAGAACCATCAAAACTCCGTTGCGAGGTCAAATTAACAAAAAGTTAAACTTGGTCAACTCTTCCAACTTGAATCTTCCTAGTTGAGAATCATCCTTCCGAATCAATTTCGAAGAACCTAAAAACCTAAAACGATGATTCACACATGTCATAATACATCATACGGAGCTACTCGTGCCCCCAAACTACTGAGCGAAGTGCAAATCCTTAAAATGACCGGTTAGTTCATTACAAAGACAAGTTAAGTGAAGTGCATGCGATCCCTATATGCATGATTCCAATGAGTGTGGAGAAATAAAGCACGCTAACAGAAAAAGAAAATAAAGCACATAGACCCTATAGACATGTTCTCTACCCTTTTATGCAAGCATAGAATATACTCGTTACCCTTTTTCACTAATTTGCCCATCATTTAGTTTTACAACCTATTACATATCATTTAAAATAATTACAGGCCCAAATTCAAATATATAATAACTAGTAATACATCTGGTACTTCAAATAGGCTTAGGACTTCATGCGGACATCAGGCCCAAACCCCAGGTGCAGACAATATACTTCGAACCCTCAATACAAATGGCAGGCCCAACATACCAGGCCCAATCTACTCCAATGATTAAGTTAACGGATGCTAAATTCAGCCATATATGTAACAAAAATACTCTTAAAACTGTAACTAGCAACCATTCTAATCGGGGCATATAAGAAAGATCATGCTCAATTTGGGATACATACAAGCCACATATGAGGCAAGTTTATGATTATCACTCTGTAAAAAGAGTTTAAAAGCAACATGATTATTTCAAATGTAGTTTCAAAACAAAGCTTGATCCAGAACTATCTTAGAGAGCTTTAGGAAAGGGTTTGAGCATGAAAACCTAGTAGCGCCATCGACAAGAACTGGCGAGGTACAACCTTGGCAGCTTTAACATGAGAGACTAATTAAATCAACTAACTTGTGAAGCTTAACATATGAAATGTTCAGAAAAATACCAATCACCACCCAAAGGTTTTAAATCAAATAGGTAAGCATTCATGGAAGATGAGAAAAAGCTGACTTTCCGGTAAATAAGGCAAGCATGCATCACATGAATAGGACTGAGACTTATTTTAGTTGACATAAGGAGAAATAGACTAGACATATATTGGAATTCACCCTAGGAGGCTTAAGCGATCAGTGAGCACACAACACCAAAACAAAGAAACAAGCCTGCCTAGGCATTGTAACAGTATTGGCATATAGAACTCATATAGTCCCAAGTTGATTTCAGGGAAATTGCAGGTGTATATGAAAGACTCAACAAAGACACATTCCTATAAGTTTTGGGCATACATTAGTTCCCTGGGATATTCTAAGTCATGGTTTCATGATAAGCAATAGTCTTTAAGTAACTAGCTACACGTAAACATGAAAATGACCAATCAATCAGGTTGGACATCTATAGTAGGCATGCATTAAGGGTTAGTAGTGTCAAGAAAGAGTACATTAGGCTAAGCATTTAGACAGTGTTGTCACTAAGAGTCTTAAGAATATTGAGATTTTCTCACACAATTTGGCATACTATATTTCATTGAAACACGACTCAAAGCCATAGCCTTTTAATATGTAACCCATAATTTGAAACTTACGGAAATATTATGGAATTCAATTCCAAGAGAGAAAGTTTAGCCAACATACCTCAATCGAGCTTCCTTAACTCTAGAATGATCCGGAATTCTTAGCAATCGCGATCTATGGAATCTTACCTCTTAGGTGAAGAACTTGAGGGATTTCTTGTTGGATTTCAAGGCTTGGATAAGATCTTGATGAACAAAGCACTTGAGCTTCTTCCTCTCTCTAGAACCCCCTCACTTCTCTCTAAAAATGTCAGATTTGTTCTCCAAAATGAGCTTCAAGGCTTATTTATCGAAGTTGTGTCGGGTTATAACAATAAAAGGATGGATACTCCAAAAATTCCGGAACAGGCTAGAGACCTGGCCTAGCCAGGCTAAAGCCTGGTATTACACTTGGCCTTGCCAGGCTAAAGCCTGGTCTTACACCTGGCCTCGCGAGCTCTGTAGCGAGCTACAGGATAGCCATTGGGTGTTTAATCATAACTTCTTGTAGGAATGTTCGAATGACCAACGGTTTGAAGCGTTAGAAATTAGACTCAAAGGGCTTTAATTTGATAGGTAGATCACCCAATAAGTTATTATATTTTGGTAGCAGCATATGTTTGAAGTAGGATCTTGTGTGAATTGAGACACCCTTTCCACTTAATGTATCCTACTTGTTCCACACGAATTCTTACCATTCAAAAAACTCCTTAGTATGTTTCAACACACCTTAAACATATACTTTTCATTTCGAAATAATGTGGTTCTATCCCATGGGTCTCCTTTAATACTATAACACATTATTCCCAAATACTATTGGCGTACTTTAAAATATTAAATCGTTAGAAAATTATTTCAGGGCTTTACATCATATTACTCTTCTGTTTTACTTAGAGGCTCCGTAGACAGGTTATGGGTGGTGTTTGATGTGTGGAATTGAACTAGAAATGTTGTTACTTGGCAAGAATATTTTTCATTATATCTATAAACATGTAATATTTTAAATATTATAAACAAAGCTGCTTATGGAAATGAAATGGGAGTTGTTAATGAAATATTTTCAGTGTTTGATTAATGGAGTACATATCCTCTTTATTCATGGATGCGTTTGTGTAGAAGGAAATCTAACAGGCTTGCTTGGCCGGGTTCACTCGGTTGAGCGCCGGTCGTGCTCCCTGAGTTCGAGGCGTGACATACTTGATATCAGAGTCTAAGGTTTTAAAGTGTCCTATGATGTCCCGGAGCCGTGTCTAGTAGAGTCCTTCTTATCGGTATGTTGTCGAATACATCTATAATGAGGAGGCTACTTGGACATTTAGGAATTTCACACTTCTTTGATACTCCATATCATGCGATAGAGCTCAAGATAGGATGTTAATTTCCTCGTCATATCTCATTTTCCGTATGAGTAGCCCACGGGTTCGAGGCAGCGATGAGGTATTGAATGAACCAGTTGCTAGGGGAAGTGTCCTTGTTCCTATTAATTTTACCGCGCCACCGTAATATGTGTTGAGAGCACCTAAGAAATGAAAGTGGATTATTGGCATCAATAAGCCGGAATTGATATGCAAGAAGAGCCACTCGAGTTTATGTTGGATGATTCTTGAAATATATTATGGTTGTGGAAAGAGGGGGCACAAGAAGAACAAAAGCCTTTTGGTTGGTTACACCCATCCCGGTCTGCCCGATATGCGGGCAAGAACATTTTGCATCGTGTTGTGAGTACGCTCAAGTGTGTGTTAGGGGTGGCAATCTTGGGAAATTCCAATGGCCCACATAACAAACCGGTATAGAGATTGTCACTCCCGCCATGAAGGCTTGGAGGAAGGATAAGGGGAATGTTTTTAATGTATACAAAAGGGTAAATATCAGGTCAGTGGACCGAGTCAGTTTATTGGACCTCATCCCCATTACATGAAGTGTAAGAGATATCATTCGGGGGTATGCCACTATGGTTCCAATGAATGTTATGGATGTGGAGTCGAGGGGCATCAATTAAGGTATTTCAATATCAATATAAAATCACAAAGTGAGTCACTCCTTGATACCTTATTATGAACACCGTATTGTTTTCCTTGTTATATATGTACATCCTTATTGAAGGGGCCTACACAAATATTGTATTAACCAAAACGTTGAATCAAAAAACATTGCATGTACTTACTTTCTGAATGAGACACATTATTCGTGAAGCCACTCTATCCCAAATTCTCTTACTTACAATCTTTGGTGGAACTGAGCTCTATGATTATTTCTTTGGATTGAGTTATAACTCTAGGATTAATACTTCCCACTTGCTTTCCTAAATTATCAACAAGAGACTATACCTGATGAATTTCTTACAGAATATTTTTATTCAAATGGATAACATCTGCTCACTTGTGTTTATGCATGCACAGCCATAAAGTTTACCTATGTGGTATCAAATCCAATGTATAGCGGCCTAGCCTTGAGATCCTTCTAGATCCACTCTCTCTGGTGTATGTGGCTCCTATGGTTGGAACAATTACTTTACTTCTTTGTAAATATTATCATGAATCATTTTCATTGTCTAGTAACATGAGAGCATATCTCAACACCTATCATATGTGTACCTATAAATTGAAAGGGGTCACTTCTCTGAATAAAGTTTCTAGGAAATTTGAAATTGTTCACAAATTCGTCACAAGAAGATTCTTTTGTTCGCCCATCTCAATATGACTTTCATGTCCACCTAGAGCATGCCTCAGTGAGCAACTCACTTTGTTCCTAGTGTTGTAGTTCCCCGTGAAGTGGCCTGATATGGAATCTTGAGAGTTATTATGGTAGAAACATGTCTAGCTCATAGCAAAGTGTTCATTATCTCTAACCAAAGTGTCTAGCTCATAGCAAATGTCCTAGCTATGCGGTTTCACTTGGTAAAGGTGGAAATTAGATGCTTTCGTATTTTGGCACATATGATGAGCATATTGATTTGAAAGACAAGTTTGTCGTATCTCTAGTCCTCTCATATAGGATCAACTATTGGCAAGGGATGAGCTGTCAGAATGATAATAATATCGGAAGTGTTCAACTTCTTTTTCAACCTCATGAGCTTATGGCATATCTATTCTTTGTGTCAGTTAATGTTAAGAGCGTAATGCAATTTCATGCCTTTTGAAACCTATAGCACACTAAGGGTGCCAAAATATTCTCATTTCGAGTTGAAATGATTTTCCCTACACCTCCAGGAGGCGACTGGTGTCACGTACTTTGCTATTTCTCTTTGAGGCCTACTATTTCTGAACAAGGCACATATGGAATGAAACAATTGTTGCTGTCCTTTTCATGACCCATAGTCATCCAAGAATAATTGACGCTAATGTATTTATCCTCCCGACCATGCCTCCCATATGTCACATGTCTAAAATGACTCGTTTCTTTTAAATCTCAGAATCATGAACATGGTCCCTACATTATCAATGCCTAATAGGCAACTATGCCTCATTTATCGAAACAGTGATGTCATCACAATGATTAACCATGTTAGCGCTAATGGTAGTAACCTTCATATCTTTTAGGATATAACCTCCTGAAATGCCCTGCTCAGCACATTGATGGATTCTTGAATAATTCCAGCCAAATCTCAAACCTCGTTGTTATTATTTATAGTAACATATGCATTGAAGGTTCAAACATGTCAAAGAAGAAGCATCATCCCGTGATCAAATATATTTGATAGGGAGTTTTATGGTCATATTCAAGCTAGCACACCTTAGAGTAATTGGCTTATAAAAGATACCTAGTTGTCATTCCTGTTAGATAAGTCAGGAAATTGATATATGCCTCTGTCAAAGTAAATGAAGTATTCTCACTTGCCTATATAACCAAATGGTTGTGGTTCAAAAGGTTACTTGTTATGTGTAATGATTAAATATGCGCAACTCATGTCTAGATACCACTTCTGTTAATGTAATACCCTTAATGTTGAGATCAATGTTATTGATATATACTGTGATTCTTTGTTGAGTTATGGATATGTTGCTAGGGTGGTTTTGCGATTCTCTGACAGGTGGATAGGTCCCAATTACAGGGGAGACTCTGGCAAAATTGTGGAAATTTAGGGAGTTAGTCAAAAATTTAGAACCGCTGGTGTGTGTTATAGCAACTGAGTCACATTGGGTGCTAATGGTGAATTTCGACCCTCATTCGAGGACTAATGATCCTAAGCGGGGAAGAATGTAAGGCCTCATTAAAAATTTCCTAATGATTTAAGATTTTAAAGTGCGCCAGCTGTATTTGAGGATAACGTATCCGAGTATTAAAGGAGGCCTATGGGATAGGACCACAGTACTTTGAAATGAAAATATATGTTTAAGGTATGTTGGAACATAATAAGGAGTTTTGTGAATGGTAAGAATTTGTGTGGAACAAGTTGGATACATTAAGTGGAAAAGATGTCTCATTTATCACAAGACCCGACTTCAAACAAATAGAAATACCTCAATATAAGTACTTAGGTTGTGATATACCTATCAAATTAAATCCCTTTGAGTCTAGTTTCTAACTCTTCAAATCGTTCCTCATTTCGACATTTATACAAGAAGTTATGACCATATTACAAAAGGCTAGCAGAGGAGTGAACTGCGAATGCGAAGTATCCGAGGCCGTATCCGAAAGAAGGGCTTCCAGTGAAGTGCTGCCATAGCATCCGAGGCAGCATCCGAAACCTAGAAATCTTAGCCTATAACTATAATTTCGGAGTTCATTTTCCCCACTTCACTTGGACGAATTTTGGAGCTCTTATCCACTCTCTCAAGACCACCAACTCCCCTCTTCTTCAAGGTAAGCAATCCCCATTTTCTTGGTGTGCAATTTCATCATTTCTACACTAGTATTGATGCAATCTACACATAAAATACTTAGATCTTCAAGAAATTTCTTCAAGAACTCAAAGGAGGGTTTTGTAAGATTACTTCCAAAAGGTAATCCTACACCCTTATACTTACATGTATGGATATATTATGGGAACATGAGTATGAATTAAGTATTAGAACTTATGGAATGGTGATTGGAAGCCATAAGTTCCCAATTAAAATACATAACCATTGTAGAGATTGAAAGGTGATTATTTGATGGAATTTTGTTGGTTGGGTGTGGATGGATGGTCATGTATGTGATGTTGGAAGTTATGAATTGTTTAAGAATGATGGTGGGATAAATTGTTAGTAAATGGTAGTAGTTGGATGAACTAATTCTATGGTTAAGCGATGTAGAGATTCATTCCTACTAGGTGTTTGATAAAATGCCTATATGGCCTAAACTATGGAATTTGTTACTAATGTTATTCCCATTGGATGTTGTTATTGTAGATTGAAGTTTCTTAGTGTATTGGATCATTGTAGTATCATTAAGGGGCGAATTTTAGCTATGTTAGCTAAACTACTCTCTTAGAATTGAATTCCATGATGTTCCCGTAAGTTTCAAGTATGGTTGTCTCAAGTTCTTTATTCTACGTTCCGAGATGTTCCCAATAATTTTGATTGTCCCAAATAAGCAAAGTGTCGAGAATTATGTATTCAAAACATATTACGAATGTTCCTATCACATTATATTATCCTTTGGGAATGGTTTCAAGAATGACATGTGTATTAAAATTCTATGCCTTTGAGTCATGTTTCAAATGAAGGCTATGATGCCAAATTGTGTGAGAAAATCTCAATATGCTTAAGACTTTTAATTGCTCATATGTGTACCTAAAGTCTTGATTGGAAATGTATTATTGTTTATAATCTATAGAGATGGTTGGAAGTGAAATAAGTGAATTGGGGATATAAAATGTGGCCAACATGCCAAGAATGAAAGTTATACTTGTGGCCAATGGTTCCAATGAAATACGATAATGTGAGAAATATTATGAAATGAGCTTTGATTCAACTGTTCCAAAATTGACTTCGAAATTAGAATTGCCTAAAAGCTTATGAACTCAAGTCATGCCCATATGTGGCTATTTTAAGAAATGCAATGGGTTTTGCGTTCATACATATTCGTGAGTGGAAATTGTGTATTGCCCTTTTTGAGGAAAAGTATTTCAAGAATAAATCATGTGTTACTTGTTGATTATTTTAACTTGCGCATCAATTCCTATCACATTATGTTATCCTTTGGGAATGTGTTCAAGAATGATACGTGTATTAAAATGCTATGTCTTTGATTCATGTTTCAAATGAAGGCTATGATGCACAATTGTGTGACAAAATCTCAATATGCTTAAGACTCTTAATTGTTCATTTGTGTACCTAAAGTATTGATTAGAAATGTTTTATTGTTGATAATATATAAAGATGGTTGGAAGTGAAATAAGTGAATTGGAGATATAAAGCGTGGCCAACGTGCTAAGAGTGAAAGTTATACTCGTGGCCAATGGTTCCAATGAAAAATGATGATTTGAGAAAGATTATGAAATGAGCTTTAATTCAACTGTTCCAAAATTGACTTCAAAAATAAAATTGCCTAAAAGCTTATGAACACAAGTCATGCCCATATGTGGCTGTTTTAACAAATGCTAAGCTTTGTGAGTATTTTCAATGTGTTTTGCATTCTTACATATTCGTGAGTGGAAATCATGTATTGTCCTTTTTGGGGAAAAGTATTTCAAGAATAAATGGTGTTACTTGTTGATTATTTTAACTTGCGCATCAATTGCCAATTATTTTACTCCATTTCTCGGAAAGAAATCTATTGTGCTTAAACTGTTAATTTCTAGTGAACTTAAAGTTGTGAATTTCGAAATATTATATATGTCGATATTTATGATGATGATACATGAGGGGGAAGAAATGAAATTCTGGAATATCAAATACGGCCACCGTGCCTTGAATAAAGAATCTTGTGAATGGCCAAAAGAGCCAAGGGAATATTGTTGTTGTTATTGGTTGAGAATACTAGTGGAGATTCATACAATGTGAAAGATGGTGAGGTAAATACATTTGTACCTATGTTACCTTTATATGCAAAAATAATAATAATATTTTTGGGAGTATCGATAGTCACCAAGGAAGGGTAGGTTGAAATAACCTAACCCAAAAATTACATGTGCCGGTATAGGAATGGATTGTGATTATTTCCCTTATTTGAGATGATATTGATGTGATAAAATTATTCCCCTTAATTGGGATGAGATGATTGATAGAAAAGGATGATGCCTATCCACACGACATTGTGGTGAGATGGCCTAGCCGACTGGGTCGTGATCAGATACCATGCCGCACACATGGTTGTATTTGTGCTAGAAATTATAATTGAAATTGTGATTGTTGTTGATGTCTCTGATGAGGTGGCCTAGCCGATCGGGTCGTGACTAGACTCCGTGCTAAAAGTACGGTGGTATTGGTATTGAGAGTGATTGTGGTTGATGTCTCTAATGGGATGGCCCATCCGATCGGGTCGTGATCAGACTCCGTGCTAAATGTACGGTGGTATTGCTATTGTGAACATTAGTATTGTGAACAGTGGTATATCGGTGCTAAAGATCTACCAACCAAAAATAATATTATCATCATATTTTGATTATCACTTCATAGTGTGATCTTCATATTTTGGGAATTATTATGTTTTAACTTGGCATTTAAATATCATTTGTTGTTGATTGTTGTTTCTATGGTTTTCCCTTTCTTACATTGACATTCTAATTTGAAAGAGGACAGTTAGCTTTACATACTAGTAATATTCCAAATGTACTAATGTCCTTTTTGCCAAGGGCGCTGCATCTTTAATGGATGCAGGTGGTTCATTAGCGGGCAGCTTTGGTCCTATTTAGAAGTCACTCTCTATTCAGTGGATTTTGGTGAGCCCTACTCTATTTCGGGCGTGATGTCATTTGAATTGTACATTGTGTTTTAAGGAATAGATGGGACCTTGTTGTCGGTATTTCCATATTACTCTTCTTTTGTACTTAGAGGCTTCGTAGACAGGTTGTGGGTGGTGTTTGATGTGTGAAATTGAAGTAGAAATGTTGGTACTGGGAAAACATGTTTTTCATTATATCTATAAACTTGTAATACTTTGGAAATTATAAATGAAGCTGCTAATGGAAATAAAATCAGAGTTGTTAATGAAATATTTTCAGTGTTTGATTAATGGAGTACATCTCCTCTTTATTCATGGATGAGTTTGGGTTGAAGGAAATCTAACAGGCCTACTTGGCCGGGTTCACTCGGTTAAGTGCCGGTCGCGCTCCCCGAGTTCGGGGTGTGACATATTGTATGGTATATATGAATCCTATGAACGGTATGTGAAACGCACAGGTGTATTGTGTAAATAAATCCTATGAACGGTCTATGAAATACATAGGTGTATTGTGTATGAAATCCTACGAACGGTCTATGAAACACATAGGTGTATTGTGTGTGGAATCCTATGAACGGTCTATGTATAATATGATATGTGAACGCTAAGGACGGCTATAAAATGCATAGGGGTATGATAAGAGAGGGATATGGACGGTCTAGTAAGACGCATTATTAACGCAAACATTGTGTGCCATTTTGATTGGCCTTGTTTGTACATGTTGTTTTAATTACTTTATATTATGTATTCCACGCATAGTCATATTGCTAATTTAGTCCTAAAAGATGTTTAAAATTATGTAAGCATAACGAGACTTGAAAATGTTAATCTATGGGATATTTCGTACTTTTTGATGTACTTCATATGCCTCTTACTGAATTACCATGATTCGATATGTTTTTCTGTTTGCCTTACATGTAAGTACTATTCCACATATACTCACGTCCCTTTTGTCGGGGGCGCTGCATCTTTTAATGGATGCAGGTATACTTCTACAGGATGATATGGAACTTTGATAGGCATCGTGTGCGCAACAGATTATGGTGATCCCGCTACAATTCAAGTGGGCATTCGAATCTAGTTGGTTTTATGTACTTAGGTATCTATTGTCATAGAAGCTTCATGTACACTATGGGTCATGTACTTTATTTTTGAGTTTCGTCATGTATTTATGTTCACAGTATTTACAGCTATTTATAAAGTTGTGTAACCATCATGAGAAAAATATTTATGGGCCATTGAGCTAAATGTATTCAATATGAAAGTCAAGATCTAATTACATTTTGATAAATCATGCATGAGTTATGATGAGAGGTTGATGTAACGTACGCTTAATCGACTAGGTTCACTCGGTTGAGTGCCGGTACAGCTCCCCAAGTTTGGGGCGTGACATTGCCGAAGCAGAGACCTTGAAGTTTCCGGAAAGATAACTAAGTGATCACTAGCGTCCGAAACGAGTAAATATACATGGATTTGCACAAAAATGTACATAAGTGTAGTATGAGAACCCCACATTGGTACCCAGTAAGAATCAAGCCTAACCTCGGTAGAGTAGTGATGAGTCCATGTCAAGACACTTACTAGGATAAGAAAATAAAACTGAACAAAGAATAGTACAGTCTAACAATGAAAACGAGGAAATAATGACAATACAACAATACAATAAGGTAAGATGCCAACACAAATTAAGGAAATAAAGACAACAAGAAATAAACAAATGACGAGAACAACAAGTAATCAAATACAGACAAATACATATAAGACAAGAAGAAATCATCAACAATTGGTCAATCAACAAGCCTTTTTAACATAGAATGTACAACAAGAATCACAATTGAGGTACCATAGCTCATAACCTCATTTCAAAATCACAATCACAATCTTTCCTTATACCACCGTGTGAGCCTTACATTTTGATATTTTTGAAAATATGTCTTCCGCAATAGCTACACGCACTTAGCCCCCTTATGCCGCCGTGTGGCTTCAAATAATTCCCCTACTAGCGACACGCACATAAATCCCACCTTATGCCGCCACATGCACATAAACCCATTTCCTTATACCACCACATGCTCATCAATATCACAACACAATAACAACTCGCACCAAAAGTGACCATATGCCACAACTTGCCAAAATCAACAATACCAAAGTTTCCACCACATATAGCCCACGGCTCAACCACAATGTGAACAAGAATCTCAATAATAAAAAAAAGAATAAGAATTACTCAATAAGGGAAGTTATCTCATTATTCAACAACTTCAACCTCAATGTGATAATAGGTTTCAGAACATCAACTTCAGTAACTCAAAATGAAGGTATTTCCACAAAATGACAATTTCTTATTTAAATGTACAACGCCAACTTATCAATACAAGGGATGGTGTGAAATAGTATATCGATCTAAATACATGGAATAGTTCTCTCACAGTTTTACTTCCTATGCTTCATGCATGTCTACTTTCATTATACATGATTTATTGGACCAATACTAAGTATCGATGTCGACCCCTCGTAACTACTTCTTCGGGGTTAGACTAGATACTTACTAGGTACGTGTTGATTTACGTACTCATGCCACACTTCTGCACTAATTGTGAACGTATTGCGACAGGTACTTTTGGTGGTTATTTGGGCGCATAGGTGCAGTTGCTGAGGAGACTTTGTGGTGAGCTGCTTTCTATGTACGATCCGCAGCACACAAAGTCTATAATCTATCCATTGATTGTATTATGTCTACTTCCTATTCTAGATAGTTGTTGTAGTAGTATTGTATATTCTGGTAGATGGTCATGCACTTGTGATATCAGGTTTTGGAGATTTAAATTTTTGCTCTTAATTGTATTCCGCTATGATTTTCTGGTTTATATTTTAACCTTTTTCAAATATTGAAAATAATAATATTTATATTATCTTTAAAACAAATGTTATCCACTACTTATTTCTTTAATTGTTTCGAATAGCATTTTCGATTTACTATCAATGTGATGATTTAATTATTGGCTTGCCTAACGACGACGGTAGGCGCCATAATGGTATATAGTGGGATTTAGATCGTGACACAAAACATATATGTTATTCTCATGTACTTTGTATGTTTGTTCAATTTCTCAAACCATTGGTTTCCCTTGAATTCTCAAAGCTAATTCGTACCGAACCATATATGTTTTATGTACAACTTTTTAATAGTAAGATAGGGGAGTCTTTTCATTTAGATGATGCTAGAGGTATTAATGAATATTATATTTACGGTATTGACTCTGACTTTTAAGTGTTCGAAGAAAAAAATTTAACTAACAGTACACAAGTTTTTTCGTTGTAAATATATCAATTATATATAATAATACATGGCAGAATTAATCACATCGTCAAGGAATATTTGGTTACTCCGTAAAGATTGATTTTCTCTTATAAATTTGAGACATTATTCTCTCTTATAATTTTAAGACATTATCTATATTGCATATATTATTTTTGATTTAAGATTGCGCGAAACGTGGATAAANTTTTCTCTTATAAATTTGAGACATTATTCTCTCTTATAATTTTAAGACATTATCTATATTGCATATATTATTTTTGATTTAAGATTGTGCGAAACGTGGATAAACGTTTTTAGTATATATGAAAGAGGACACTAGGAAAGTGAGGTGACATCTCTCTTAAGCCAAATATATATTATTTATCTTTTTTTCTCCTTTTATTTGGTATTCATTATTTTTAATTAATATATTATTTGAAAAATTCTATCTTCATAACTCACACCTCTTTATCTTTGTAACCTATATTTTAATAATCTCAATAATTCTCATGCCTCTCATATCCCAAACCCCCAATTGTTTAATGTGTAAGCTTATGACAATTTATGGTAGTGTTCCCTTAGATGGACCTATATTATATATCCAAGCTAACATGAAAGGGTTAAGCAAAGTAAGTAGAGGTTTGAAAGGAGGCGCGATCTGTCCAAAGCTCATCTTAACCAATAAAGCCGGGCAGCAATTCTTCCAAGGGAGAAGCTACGCTCCATTGTTTTTAGCTTCGATAAATTCAATACATCCTTAGATGCTTGACATCTTTGTGTAACGACCCGACTGGTCATTTTCCGCATTTATATTCAGTTCGGTGGTTTGAGGTCATGAGTAGCTTCATATGGTGTATTATGAGTTACGTCTATCGCGGGTTTTGGTTTTCGGGTGGTTCGATAATGATTTGGAAGAATGATTCTCAACTAGGAAATTTTAAGTTGCAAGAGTTGACCAAGTTTGACTTTTGTGTATTTGACCTTGGATCAGAGTTTTTATGGTTTCAGTATGTCCGGATGGTGATTTGGACTTATATGTATGCCTGGGTTTGCATTTGGTTGTTTCTAGAAGGTTTTGGCTCTAATTGGTGAAGGTTTGCAACTTGAAGATTTAGAAGTTCACAAGTTTGATCGGGAGTTAACTTCGATTTTATTGGATTCAGATTGTTGCTCTAATAGTTGGAATATGTTTGTTATGTCGTTTTGACTGGTGTGAAATGTTCGGTCAGATTCCGGATTGGTTCTCTTTGAATCGGACACTTGGTTCGAAGTTTGAAGTTTATGAACTTAAGAGATTGATCTTGATCCATGATTCATGATTTCCATGTTATTTTGTGTGATGGGATGTCTCGAGTAGGTCCATGTTATATTTTGGGACAAGTTGGTATATTTGGATGGGTTCCCAAGGGGCTGGGTTGTGTTTCAAATTGATTTCGGACCATTTCGTAGGTGGCATGAGTTGCTGGTTTATCTAATTTTTCTTATGCTCCGGTTGAGCTTCGCGAGCGCGGGAGAACATATGAGATAGTGATGGGTATTTTGTCAGTTGGGTTCGTTGTTCATCACATTCCTGAGGGATCCATCACGTTCGCAGATAAGGGAATTTAGGCTGGATAGACTTGTTCTTCGCATTCACGATTGTCGTTTCAGCAAAGACGTTGGGGGTTTAGGTTATTGTGTTCGCATGGGTAGACACGAATTCGCGAAGGTCTGGTAGTTTGGAGCTATGCGTTTGCGGGTTAGGTATCACGTTCGTGATGTGTTTTCGATGGTAGTGCTATTTATTCTTCTATGTGATCGCGAGGCTATGTCGCGATCGCGATGAATATATCTGGGCACTGCTTATATGTACTTTATTTAGAAGGTTTTGGTTATTCTATCATATTTTGAGTTATAGAGCTCAGATTTAGGCGATCTTCATGATTTGGAATGGAGCACGTTTTTTGTTACACCCCATATCTTCGTACATAAGAGTATTCGTAACTCAATTGATATAAGCTTAGAAATGAGATCATCTTTGAGAGTACATAAAGTAAGTTAATCATGTTACCTTGGAGGTTACAAATACTTAAGATCCTGAATAACAAGTACCAAGAGGGTTGGAAACTTAGAAGCTAAACCAATTGAAGAAAATAAGTCTCGTCGAAAGCCGACAAATTTGAAATGTTATAACATGTACTTTGGGGTTAGACTTTGGTCCTTAACATGATAAAGAGATTATGTTATGAGTTATGTTATTCGTATGTGTCACGCCCCAAAAAACGGGGAGCGCGACCGGCGCTCAACCGAGTAAACCCAGCTGAGCAAGCCTGTTAGATTTCATTCTACCCAAACCCATTCATGAAATAGTAGGAGATGTACTCCATTAATCAAACACTGAGAAGATTTCATTAACAACCTCCATTCATTCCATTAGAAACTTCGTTCATAATTTCCAAAGTATTACAAGTTTATAGATATAATGAAAAACATATTTGCCCAGTAGCAAGAATTCTAGTTCAATTCCCAACATCATACACCACCCACAACCTGTCTACGGAGCCTCTACATATGATAGAGGAATAGTATGGAAGTGCCGGCAACAACGCCCCGGCTATCCCTCAAGACACAAAGTGTAACATCAAGTGACATCGGGCCTAGAATAGAATAGTGCTTATCAAAACGTACTAAATAGGGAGTAACTGCTAACGAGGACCGAAGTTGCACCGCTGATGAATCACCTGCATCCATTGAAGATGCAGCGCCCCCGACAAAAGGGACGTTAGTACATATGGAATAGTATTAGTATGTAAAGCTAACTATCATCTTTCAAAATAGAATACCAATGTAAGAAGGGGAAATCCATAGAAACAACAAGTCACAATCAATGATTCAAATGCCAAGTTAAAACATAATAATTTCCAAAATATGAAGATAACACTGGGAAGTGATAATCAAATTATGATGATAATATTATTTTTGGTTGGGAGATTTTAGCACCGATATACTACTGTTCAAAATACCAATGTTCACAATATCAGTGTTCACAATACCGATGTTTACAATACCAATGTTCATAATACCGATGTTCACAATACCAATGCCACCGTACTTTTAGCACGGAGTCCGATCACGACCCGATCGGCTAGGCTATCTCATTAGAGAAATCAAACACAATTACTCTCAATACCAATACCACAATAATTTTAGTACAAAGTCCGATCACGGCCCAATCGGCTAGGCTATCTCATTAGAGAATTAACCACAATTACTATCAATACCAATACCACCATAACTTTAGCATGGAGTCCGATCACGACTCGATCAGCTAGGCTATCTTATTAGAAAATCAACCCCAATTACTATCAATACCAATACAACCGTAATTTTAGCACGGTGTCCGATCATGAGCCGATCGGCTAGACTATCGCATTAGAGAATCAACCACAATCTCAATTTTAATTACAATTTCCAGCACAATCACCACCATGTGTGCGACATGGTGTCCGATCACGACCCGATCGGCTATGCTGTCTTATTCGAGACATCAACCCTTTTGTATCAATCAATCTTATCCCAATTAAGAAGAATAATCTTATCACATCAATCTCATCCCAAATAAGAGAAATAATTTTATCTGATCAATCTCATCCCAAATAAGGGGAATAATTCACAAAATAACATAGGTGCAAATGTATTTACCTCATCATCTTTCACATTGTATAAATCTCCACTAGTATTTTCAACCAATAACAATATTTCCTTAGCTCTTTTGGCCATTCACAAGATTCTTTATTCAAGGCACTATGGTCATATTTGATATTTCACACTTTCATTTCTTCCCTCTCATGTATCATCATCATAAATATCAACATACATATAATATTCCGGAAATCACAACTTTAAGTTCATTAGAAATGAACAATTTAAGCACAATAGATTTCTTTCTGAGAAATGGAGTAAAATGATTGGAAATTGATGTGCAAGTTAAAATCATCAACAAATAACACACCATTTATTCTTGACATACTTTTTCCCCAAAAAGGGCAATACACAAATTCCCACTCACGAATATGTAAGAACGTAAAATACATTGCAAATACTCACAATTCATAACGTTTGTTAAAACAGCCACATATGAGCATGACTTGAGTTTATAAGCTTTTAGGCAGTTCTATTTTCGAAGTCAATTCGAAATAGTTGAATCAAAGGCTCATTTCATAACCTTTCTGACATCATTTCATTTCATTGGCTCCATTAGCCACAAGTATAACTTTCACTTATATAAATCATCGCATTTCATACTTCTTTCACATCTTTATAGGTTATCAACAATAAGACATTTCCAGTCAAGGCTTTAGGTACACATATGAGCAATTAAGAGTCTTAAGCATATTGCATTTTCTCACACAATTTGGAATCATAACCTTTATTTGATACACAACTCAAAGAGATAGCATTTTAATACACGTATTATTTTTTAACACATTCCCAAAGGATAACATAATGTGTTAAGAACATTCAGAACACTTAATTCTCGATAATTTGCTTATTTGGGACAATCGAATTTATTGGGAATAACTCGGAACATAGAATAAGGAACTTAAGACAACCATACTTGAAACTTATGCGAACATCATTGAATTTAATTCTAAGAGAGTAGTCTAGTCAACATACCTCAATCGAGCTTCCTTAACTCTAAAATGTTCTGAAATTCTTAGCAATCCCAATCTATTTTGAGACATAACAAAATTGAACCACTATTAGGAAGACATTCATGGTCTCAGCTCATTTGAGCATTTTATCAAACACTGGGTGTGCAAATTTAACCACAAGGTTCTTCTACAAGATTTCCTTCACTACACAACCGAATCATTACTTATTTATGCTCAACAATCTTCCCACAAATCTTATTGGTACATGTATTTATAGATAATACTCTCATACCCAAGAATCATACTTCTAATCAACCATCTATACCCAAATTCGAAATTGAAAACTAGGGTATGGAACCTTACCTCTTAGATGAAGAACTTGTGGGTTTTCCTTTTTATTCTTCCAAGATTTGAGCAAGACTTGATGAATATTTAGCCTAGGGTTTCATCTCTCTCTAAAACACTCTCCCTTCTTGCTAAAACATCAGAATATTTGCTAACAATAACCCTTTACGTGTATTTAACGAAGTAGGGTCGGGTTTTAAAAACCCAAAAATGAAGCTCCGAAATAGGTTCTGCAATTGCATAATCAATATGCGGACCGCATATTGGTCGCATAATTGCTGACCAAAACGACCAAAACTCTGCCTGTGTCTGCGGTCACTATGCGGTCCGCATAACTGTTATACAGTCGCATAATGCACCGCAGAACAGTTATGCGGTCACATAGTCGACCGTATAATTGCTTCAGATGGACCCTCTCCTACGACCATTATGCGGCCTACAGAGTGATTCTGCGGTCGCATAATGGACCGTAGAAACGTTTGTTTCCGCCAAACATTTCCTTTACTATCCCGCACCACGAAATCTTAAATTCATTTGAAAAATTTTATGGGGCTTTACACTTAAATACTTCGAAATTTTTTGGGGTGTTACAGTATGATAGTCATGTATTACGTTTTAAAGTCAAGCAAGTTGTGGAACAAAAGTTAGCAAAGATCAGCACAAGTTACATTCATAAATGTGCTAAACATTAGGTAAAATATCGCGGAGCTTTTCTACCAATATACTTTTAATTACAGTATGATACACATATTAAATTAAAGATCTACGAGTCTGGTTTCTAACTCAGTAAACTGTACATAGATACGATATCGTAGTAGAGAGATAATTGTAGTTTCGCGAGACTGGGCAGACTACATAGGTGACTAGTAGGTGTGTCACTGATATGTTTTGAGCAATATATATCATGTGTTATATGAGGTATTTTTGGGTCATATTAGCCAAATTGAAGGTCTTGTAATGTAGTTTCCAACATACTTAACCGTTCATTCATACGATATCCGGATAAAAAGATATAAGCGTTGGAGGATGGGCCAATGCTAGGGTATCAAGCTAGCACCTCTTTGACTTTTCCAAAGTTGATATGCATAAGTCTTAGGCCATCTTTATCTTAATATTTTCCATAGAACACGACCAGAGAACATCCATAAACATATCCATAAGCTCTCTTCTAGGGTTTCAAAGAAGATTAACATCCCAGGTACGAAATAAAGAAGTGATAATATTAGAGTGATCCCTACTACATAAGCATCGCTATATCACCTCTTTTTTTCTTTCTAGTTTGAGTTTTGGAAGGTACTTCGTAGTTAAGAGAGTGTCTACTTTCCGTATTCAAGATTTAAATATCAAGGAAGGTTGATAGATTCGCTTCCTAATAGTTAAAACTCACGGGACGTTGATCGAAAGCAGTGAGTTTGATTTATTTTACTTTTATCAGAGTGTTTTGTTGTCCACTCAAGTTGGCCTATTTTGCTGCTGATTTATGGAGATTGGAAGTATAAAAGGGCAAGGAGTAATGCTACATGTGGTAGGGTAGTAGGCTGGTCGCTCGTCATTTCTATTTCAGGCTAATTGATAACTTCTTGATTGAATGTGTTATGGTATATTTGGGTTTTTTGTTTTATTGATGGTCCCGAATTGTAGGTGGGTAGTTTTTAAGTTGCTGATTGTATTGTGTTTCTATATCGCCTATAGTAGCCTTGAGGGAGCAGTAAAATCAGGGGAAATGTTGCTCGTTTTATTTTACAATCTAGCTAGCGTTTGAGATACATGATTTACTAGCGCCATCTAGGTTGTAGATGTAATTCTTTGTTATAGGGTTGGCGCGCTAGTTGTTGTAAGCTTGTTGTTGAGTTGCATTGACGACTTGAGGTATGTTAAGGCTATCCCTCCTTTCCTTTTGGCATGATCCATATGATACAAATGAAAGGAGCAAACGCACAACTTTCATAAATGACTCTATTCATATAAGTACTAGGGGTGCATATGTTCTTGAGTCCCCATGTGTCCTATTATTATATCGTATGTTCATGGGTCTCAGAAAATACATAAGTTGATAAAGTTTATCCGAATGTATAATGATTGTATGACATTCCGAGAAATCTGATTGACTTACATCATCATATATTGCATTCATTTATACATATACATTGACCCATGACCAGATGGCATTATATACGCTTATATTATATGTATATGAGATATGGGGAAAGGTTATGGAGTTATATACGCACCACCACCTGATCAGCTAGTTTACGTTGATGATTTTGACCATAGAGGCCGAGATGATATGATGGGATACCCTCAGAGGCTTGATGATGTTATGTACGCATATACCTATTCATGACATGACATTTATACACATATAAATGACATCATAAATGTCGTGATTCACAGAGCTATTTAGACTTACAAGTTGAGTTCTTTACTCCGTGTTTCTTTCATGTCTTTTATATACTGCTTTCATGCCTTACATACTCGGCACTTTATTTGTACTGATCTCTTTTTTGCCCGGGGACTCAGCGTTTCATATTCGCAGGTCCCGATAGACAGCTTGACAGTCATCCTTGTAGGCTATCAGCTTAGTCGAAGGTGTTGGTGCACTCCACTTGCACCAGAGTTGCCTATTTGGTAAGTATGATTTGGACATGTATTGATTGGTATGGCGGGGCTCTGTCCCGACCTTTATGACGTTTCTGTACTCTTAGAGGCTTGTAGATAGATGTCATGTGTATGGATAATTATATTTCCTTATAGGCCTATGTTTTTAGCCTACAAATGATCTTGTCGGCCTTATACAACGATACCTACACCCAGAAAGAAGGTGGTAAGAGATTGAATGTGGATCCAGCTAGGGTTAGAGTAACCCAAGATGGTGGATGGATTATTATCATTAGTTAACATTTTCGAAGGATATTGCAAATGTTGTAATAGTTCTCCTTGTGAGATACCCAGATGGTGCACTCTAGATTAGTACAGTCGGATATGAATACTAGAAAGTTCAGAAGATAGGCACTGGAATCCTAGAAGGGATGAATATTTACCTTAGTATGATTTATGCCTCTAGTGAGGAGAGATTGTTAGGCTAACTAAAAATCAAGTGAGACGGTGCAAGGGGAACTAAAAGCGAAAGAATGTTTTGTTGAAGTTTTAAGAATAAAGTGATAGACAGAAATATTAATCGGAGAATAAGTAGAGGGTAAATGAAGCATTATAAGTAAGATGTGATAAATGGGTGATAACGGTAAATCAAAATATGACATGATAGAGTCTATAGTTAAGTGAAGAAAAAGACAAGAGGTGACATGCCCTAACACAATAAAATTGTATAAGACATAAAGTCATACCCTCACTTAGAGAAATGAGTTGGTGAATAGAACGTGATTACCGAAAGGAAATGTTAGACCCCCTGAGTAATAGAAACTAGTACGAGCTAGTGAACAAGATAAAATGAACATGAATTAGGGACCAAATGATTTGATAATAGTCGGCATTGTGAGAATTTTAGAGATCGTATTCAAGCAATAATAGAATGGACAACAGAAGAATAACCTTTAAAGGTCATTCAATAAAACGTTTCCCTAAAGCAAGCACTATGAGCAGTGTTAAGCTTAAGGGACTAAGTGTGCCAGTTACACTAGGTGTCACCCTCGTGCTTAAGAAATTCAGTTATCCTTGGTACATAAGGGTTACCACAAGGCAAGTAAGAATCATTAAAGATGAGAAAATATGCCAAAGGTGAAGAGAGGGGGAAGATAGTGTGATGTGGTATTAAGTCGGAGTTAAGTGGTTCAGGTAACTATGGAATGATAAAGGAAGAAGGTGGTGATAAAGTGAAAGGGATGAGGTTGCATTTATTCATACCCTACATATATGTTACGACTCCAGAACATTATGCAAGCATGTCGGGGAGAGGTGGTAAGGGTTCCAGCACTAGATGTTATTGATAAATAAGTGAAAATGAACACTTGATATATAAGTAGCCAGTGTGAGGGGTATGTTAAGACAACGAACATAACCCAAGAAAGATTAAGCATAATATAGATATGAGAACGGACTAACGAGTAGTTAATAGTTGATTTAGAAAGAGCCTAGTTATGGCTAGACAAGAGGTTACAGACAAATCAGTAGATTGTGCAAGATAAACATAGTGAACCCAACATAGGGAATTCAGTCTTGCAGATATGGCGTTGTAATTCTTGAGAAATATTCAGATAGCAGTTGTAGTAGTTAAAGGTGTTGTATAAGTGTTATGTAAATAAAAGAAATTACCTCTGGGGAGATAGTCAAAATTTCAGTTAAGAACCGACCCTAAGAGCACAAGGGCATGGAGGTAAGTAACTAAGGATAATTATAGGCGAGTGAGAACATCAACAATTTCTTCGGCTATACGATGTAATAAGCTTGAAGCTTTATAAGAGTCAGAGGATCTGAGGAAATAAGGGAGATGTCTTCAACCTAAGCATAGTAACTTGACGAAGAAATGATCTTGTAACAAGAGTCTCACTATAATATTCTATGCACTCCATAAGAAAGTGGCACCTATCGTGACTAATGAACGGGAAGTCAAAAGTGATATTTGAGATCATATGAGTTACAGGAGATTCCAGTATTTGTGGGAAATAATATATGCCTCGTACTCATTATAGAAGGGGTAGAACAGTCAGGAAAAGTATTTGCTTACATTTAAAGGCAACTGAGAAGGCACGAAAGGAAATCTATGGTGCTAGCAAGTTAAAGGAAGGTTGCGTGTAGTATAAATAGATAGGTGTAAGTCACAAGGTAAAGTATCATTGAGTGACAAGGTTTTAGGTAGATAGGAGTAAGGATATGAAAAGGTGAGTGAGAAGGTGACACAAATATGTAAGTACTCAGGATTAAACACATCAAAACAATGGAGATGATGGTTTCCGTAAGTAATAGAAAGCTTGGTACAACCTGAATGAACTTAGAGGAGTCTAAGACTAGGAGCAATTAGAAGAGATGAGATGTTTCCCAAGTAGTATAATAAGGGGTTAATGGTGACTGTAAAAGGAAGACGTTTAGGCCTTTGATTGAGTAATGATTTTTTAAAAAACGGATTTCTTGAATTGCACGAGATTAGAATAACCCCATAAGATAAATTAATTTGGGATGCTAAGAAATACAGTTATTGAAGTATAGTATCGTCCCTAGGTGGATCAAGCAAATCATTTCAAATGTCCCCCGATGCAACGTGAGCCCTAGTGACAATGTATTACGTAAGAAGTTTCAAGTTATTAGTGGTAGATTATGGATCAATATTAAGGTGAATCAACAATGGATGGAAAAAATTACAAAATATGAGATGAGATTAGGCCGTCATTCTTAAGGAACAGAATGAGGAAGAACTAAAGGACTTAGATTTATACATATAAGATAAGTAGCAAGATAGCAACATGGAGTTGGGCAGAAGACCTCGGTAATAATAAACCGAAGTAAGAGCTATGGTTTAGTGTGACCTACCTAGCTGTAGTAAACCCATAAACATAGATAACTGATGCTATAAAACAAGTTATATCAATAGTCGTAAGATTGACAAAGTATCGAGCGAATAACTTCAGTGTACCTATAGATGCCCAGAGGGATAGATTGTCATAGTTCAATATATATTCATAAGGTAAGCCCTAGATATTGGCTAAAAGCCTGAGAAAAAAGGAGAGAAGATTCACATAGTCACTTTCATGGTCAGAGTCGTACAGGCTTCATGATAGAATGTACCAACAGTTACGAGATTGGAAGAATTTGGACCACAAGTCGTGGTGTGAGAAAGAGTCCTAAAGCGGGGAATACCCTGTGTCATGCCCCAAAACCGTGGAGTGCGACCGGCACTCAACCGAGTGAACCCGACCGAGTAAGCCTGTTAGATTTCTTCTACCCAAACTCAATCATGAATAAAGAGAATATATGTTTTCCTTAATTAAACAATAAATTGGCCGTATATGCAATTACCAATTTCTTACCATACGTTTCACCATTTTTAAAGTCTGAAATGGACAAGTAATACAACCACAACATAGCATAGTTTGTCTTTCCCAGTACCAATACACAACCCACACTATGTTTACGGAGCCTCTATAGATAAAGAAGAATACAATGATAATACCGGCAACAAGACTCCGGCTATACATAAAGAACAAAAGATACATGACCCTGGGATGAAGTGGGGCTCACTAAGTCAGCTGGGAAGAAGGTGTACTGGTATCACTGATCAATGTGTCCTGCTGTGGAACCACCTGCATCCATTTAAAGATGCAGCGCCCCCCGCAAAAGGAACGTTAGTACCGTCGAATAGTACTAGTATAAAAACTAAACACCAATTTAAGAATTTAGAAATACAAGATAATTATGATGAACCAGTGAGGCAATAGAATAATATAGATAACCGTCTCAACCATAGCAAGCTTATTAAAAGCTATCAAAAACATTTATTGGATTTATGATAACAACCTCTATAACCATCTTCACACAAAGCGGCCCCGCCACCTCACCCGATGTATGCAGGTGGAGGTGTACTTACAATATCACAACTCAAATCAAGCGGCCCTGCTGCCTCACCTCAATGTATGCGGGTGGATGTATAACCACAATACCAAGAACCTACACAAAGAGGCTATGCCCCCTTACCCCAATGTATGCGGGTGGAAATGCATCAACGATACCAATACCAACACAAAGTGGCTATGCCGCCTTACCCCAATGTATGCGAGTGGTGGTGCCACAACAATACCAAAACCATACACAAAGCGGTCGTACCGCCTCACCCCAATGTAAGCGGGTGGAGGTGCAGTCCCACAATATCATAATCTCTACACAAAGCGGTCATGCCACCTCACCCCAATATATATATGCGGATGGAGGTGTATCACAATCACAATCTCTATACCATAATCCCCACACAAAGCGGTCATGCCGCATCACCCCAATGTATGCGGGTGGAGGTGTATCACAATCACAATCTCTACACAACTTGGCATAATAACTTTCACATAATCACGATTAGAAATTATGAGATGTGGTACATAATCCATAGTTTGAGACACATCCTCAATTTATAATGCAATATGACAAGAGCATTTGAAACATGAATTGAACATATATCTTCAGCACAAAACTTATCGGAATACTCAATTTATAATCAACATCTCGAAACGTACAAGGATATTGGAATTTCCAATTCTTAAAGAAGAGTTTAGCCAACATACCTCACTTGAGCTTCCTTACACTTTAAATGTTTCGAAATTCTTAGCAACTTCAATCTATTTTAGAAATATAACAAACTGAACCAAAATTAGGAAGATGATTATGGTTATAGCTCATTTGAGCATTTTATCAAACACTAGGTGTGTATTAAGGTTTCAAGGCCCTTTTTATGGAGAATTCCATTATCCCACAACCCAATATTTACCATGCTAGTTCAAAAATCTTCCTACACCCCTTGATATCACATGCATGTAAATAAACAACCCTACTGCCTAGAAATTATCTTGCTAATTATCCAATTCTACACACAATTCAAAAGTGAGGGTTAGGGTGTAGAATCTTACCTCTAGGATGAAGACCTAGTGAGTTTTCCCTTCTTAATCTTCCAAAACTTGGGCAAGAATTGAAGGACAAATATTGGAGAACACCTTCTCACTCTAGGGCACCGACTCTCACTCTAAAATGTCAGATAATAGCTCAAAAATGACCCAAAGAGTGTATTTAACGAAATAGGATCAGGTTTTAAAAACCCAAAAATGGAGCTCTGAAACAAGCTATGCGGTCGCATATGCAATCGCATAACAGATATGCGGACTGCATATCGGTCGCATAGTTGGTTACAAAATAGCCAAAAGAACTGTTTGTGTATTGGGTCAATATGCGGTCTGTATAACCATTATGCGGTCGCATAATGCACCGCATAACAGTTATGCGGTCGCATAGTCGACCGCATAATTGGTTCCAATTGGCCCAATAACTTCCTCACTCTGCGGCTTATGCGGCCCAACACCATGAAATATTTTTTTCTTTGCAAATTTTACCGGCCCAATTGCCTAGATGGCAAGGACAGTATAAACATATTTGTAAGAGCTATGGGTTATAAGACTGACAATTGCATCAATCAACATTCGAGGATGAATGTTCCATAGGGGGGATGATGTGTTACACCCCATATCTTCGTACGTGAAAGTATTTGTAAGTCACTTGATGTAAGCTCAAAAATGAGATCATCTTTGAGAGTACATAAATTAAGTTAATCATGTTACCTTGTAGATTACAAATATGTAAGATCATGATTAACAAGTACCAAGAGGGTTGGAAAGATTAGAAGCTAAACCAATTGAAGAAAATAAGTTTCGTCGGAAGTCGACAAGTTTGGAATGTTATAACATGTACTTTGGGTTGAGACTAGGGTTCTTAAAATGATAAGGAGGTTATGTTATGATTTATTTTATTCGTGTGATAGTTGTGTATTACTTTTTAATGTCAAGCGAGTTGTGGAACAAAGGTTGGCAACAACCATCACAAGTTATATTCATAAATATGCTAAATATTTGGTACAATGTAGCGGAGCTTTTCTCGCAATATACTTGGGATTACTGTATTATCTACATATAAAATTGAATATCTACAAGTTTAGTTTCTAACGCATTAAACCGTTTGTCTATACGACATCAAAGTAGAGAGATATTTGCAGGTTCGCGAGACTGCGCAGAACTGGTGACAAGTAGGTGTGTCACTGAAGCGTTTTGAGGAATACATTTCATGTGTTATATGAGGTATTTGGGAAATATTATACACAAAATTGAAGTTATTGGAATTTAGTTTCCAACGCACTTAACCGTTCATTCATACGACATCCACATAAAAACACAAGCGTCGGAAGATGGGCCAGTGCTAGGGTGCCAAGCTAGCACCTCTTTGACATTTCCAAAGTTGATATACATAGGTCTTAGGCCGTATTTATCTTCATTTATCCATAGAACACGACATGAAAACATCCATAAACATATCCATAAGCTCTCTCATAGGGATTCAAAGAAGATTAACATCCCGTGTACGAAATAAAGAAGCGATAATATTAGAACGATCCCTACAACGTAGGTATCGCTATATTGCCTCTCTTTTTCTTTGTAGTTTGAGTTTTGGAAGGTACTTCATAGTTAATAAAACGTCTAATTTCTGTATTTAAGCTTTAAATATAAAGGAAGGTTGATACATTCGTTTCCTAATAATTAGAACTCAAGGAACGGTGATCGGAAGATGTGAGTTTGATTTATTTTACTTTTAGTGGACTGTTTTGTATTCCACTCGTGTTGGCCTATTGTGCTGCTGAATTATGGAGTTTGGAAGGATAAAAGGGCTTGGAGAAAAGCCGCATGCGGTAGGGTAGTAGGATGATCGCTCGTCGTTAAAATTTCAAGCTAATTGATAACTTATTGATTGGGCGTGTTATGGTATATTTGGGGTTTTTGTTGTACTGAAGGTCCCAAATTGTAGTTGGGTTGTTTTTGAGTTGCTGATTGTATTGTGTTTGTATCATGCCTATAGTAGGCTTGAGGTAGCAGTAAAATCAGGGGAAATGCTGCCAGTTTTATTTTTGAATCGAGATATCATATGAGATACGTGATATACTAGCGCCATCTAAGTTGTACATGTATTTCATTATTATAGGGTTGGTGCGTTAGTTGTCATAAACTTGTTGTTGAGTTTCATTAACGACTTAAGGTATGTTAAAGCTATCTCTTCTTCTTTTCTTTTGGCATTATCCATATGATACAAACGAAAAGCGCGAACGTGCAACTTTCATAAATGACATGTTCATATAAGTACTAGGGGTGCCAATGTTCTTAATTCCCCATGTGTCTTATTATTATATCATTTGTTCATAGGTCTCAGAAAATATGTAAGTTGATAAAGTTTATTCGAATGCATAATGATGTTATGACATTATGAGAGATTTTATTGACTTACTTCATTATGTATTGCATTCATTTATACATGTACATTGAACCATGACTAGATGGCGTTATAGACGCATATATTATATGTATATGGTGCATGAGGAAAGGTTATGGCGTTATATATGCACCACCACCTGATCAGCTGGTATACGTTGATGATTTCGCCCATAGAGGCCGAGATGATATGATGGGATGCCCTCAAAGGCTTGATGATGTTATGAACGCATATACCTGTGCATGATATGATATTTATGCACATATGCATGACATTATAAATGTCATGATTCACAGAGCTACTCAGACTTACATGTCTTTTATATACCGCTTTCATGTCTTACATACGCGGTACTTTATTTGTACTAACATTCTTGTTGCCTAGAGACGCTGTGTTCATACCCGCAGGTCCCGATAGTCAGTTGACAATCGTCCTAATAGGCTATCAGCTCAGCGGAAGGTGTTGGTGCGTTCCACTGCTCCGGAGTTACCTATTTGGTCAGTAGATTTGGACATATATTGATTGGTACGACGAAACCCTGTCCCGACCTTTATGACATTTATATACTCTTAGAGGCTTGTAGACAGATGTCATGTGTATTCATACTTATATGGCCTTGTCGGCCTATGTATTGAGTGTACAAATGACCATGTCGGCCTTATATGCTTGTATGTCACATGTATAAGTTTCTATATCATGTTGGGTCGTCCTATATCTAGTATTCCCTTATGTTTTATTCTAGTTATCTCATTACGTCCCTTCTATCCTAGTTACCCATGATGGTGTGATAATAAATATACGTTATGTTGGTACTCGGTTGAGTAAGGCATCGGGTGCCCGTCGTGGCCCTCTGATTTGGGTCGTGACATTTATTTTACTCATATTCGATTATATTACATTATTGCATCATTGATTTTGGCATTTGCTTGATGAATTTAAAAGAGAAATTGGATGTATTTCTCAAAACTTTTCTAAAGTGAATATTTGGTATTTGAACATCGATTTAGAGTCGGATATAAGTAAAATTAGTATGGTTGAACTCGTATTCAAATGGTTTGCCAGAATTCTGGAGTTTTGTCGGGTTTCAAGATGTGGGCCTAGGTTGACATTTTTTTGACTTTGGGTATTTGTTTAGAGATTATTTGATGTTTTTGAATTTTGTTTGGATAGGTTCGAGTTGTTCGGAGGTTGATTGTTTCGGGATGGTGTTTCAAGAATATTTATTTTCTTCAGTTGAGGTGAGTGTCTTACCTAAACAGGGTTAAGACACTAGTCACTTGAGTTATGTGTGATATCTACGTGCTACGGGTGGCGCACATGTGCGAGGTTGAGCCCATGTGCATGCATTAGGGTATTTATTCATACTCGGGGTAGTGCACATGCCATGATATATCTTGCATTTATTGCTAAGCATTATGGTGTGATGTTTCTTATACTCGTACCCCGTTATGAGTTATTTGAGCCATGTTTGAGGTTACATAGAGGTTAATCTCCTTATTGAACCTTGTAATTGCTACTTTCGAGATGTAATTGTCTGGTTTGAGCTATGATAGTACACTTTGCACATGCATACACCTTAGCATGTTACTTATAATAGTCCCGGAGTATGAAATTTGATGGCCATTGATCATGTACATGTATTCTTCTATATTTGCTTTCCTTGTGATATGATTTGACTAGTGATATTGAGCATGTGACCATGTCGTATGGATTGTGATATTGAGCATGTGTCAACATTGGGCAGATTCTGATATTGAGCGTTTGACCACGTCAGACAGATTGTGATATTGTCACATCACCCTCCAAACGTGGCAGCAGGGGATAATGTTTGCCAAGACCAAACCATGACACTTTAGTTTATATAATAGGTGTCATATTTAGAGTAAATTGTAGTTACTCTACAGTGCTTGGTTTATTATAAATGTTAAAGCATGTGCCAGATATTTCCTCCTATCCCACCCTCTATTTGCGAATCTAGTGGTGAAGAAATTTAGCCATACTATGTCAGTTGACATTACTTTTGGTTCAATATCCATTGGGGCTATTTGTACCTGAATGACACCTCTCTTCTTGAATACAATTTCAATTAGACATCCGTTATTTACTTGGGCAGCTTTTGTTTTCCATGCAATACATGAGTTGTTTGTTCGTTTGATATTCTTAGCACATGAGTAGTCCATGCGGATTCGAATATTGTTGTTATTGGCATGTGCGTTGTCCGTGTGGTTCATATTATTAGAACGTGAGTTGTCCATGCAGCGATGGATATGGATCCTTCCCCCTAGGGTTACGCTCTCGTGTTCCTTCTTGATGGTGTACATATGGATTGTGAGAAACCGATAGGTTTCTGGTTGATGTGTGTCTTTGGAAGGTTGATCAGTGGTTTGGTCCGATTATTGAGATTTTGATGTGGGCCTTAGAGTCGTGTTGTGATTACTATTTATATCGGATTGGGCGCTTCAAGAGATTTATGTTAGTTTATTGCATTTCTTCTTTACTTATAATTTCCTTGGCTGGTTACCTGATTTATTTGCATATCATCATTATATATGGTTTAATCCATGATTTCAAGATTTGATCATATCACTGTTATGCACTTGTTGCAATTATGAACTACATATCTGATTAGCAAGTATCATTTATAAATCTTACTTATGTTACCTCATCGAGGTTAGTTATGATACTTGCTGAGTACATGGGTTGGTAATACTCATATTACAATTTTACACCTTACGTGTAGATCTTGGAGCTTATGTTGTGGATGACAGGATTTGGCATGAATGTGTACTTGCTTTTCTTGATATAGCTACCACTTGTCCTTGGTAATTTTAGATTTGTAATCTATTCATGTATATTTCAAACAGATGTTATATTTATTTTCATACCAACTTTATAAATCTCAGTCTTAGATGCTCACAACTTGTACTACCACTCCTTGGATTATTGTATGGGAATTCGGTTATTTCATTTATTGGTTTCTTATTATTTTGATTAGAAATGTGTTGAATATTGTTTGGCTTACCTAGTGGGTTGGGTTAGGTACCATCATGACACGGTGGATTTGGGTCGTGATATGTTGGTGTCAGAGCTCTAGGTTCATAGGTTCTATGAGTCATGAGCAAGTGTCTAGTAGAGTCTTGCAAATCGCTATGATGACGTCCATACCTATCTCCGAGAGACTACAAGGCATCTAGGAAACTTCACATCTTTCTTTCCTTATCGTGCGGCATTGATTCAGTTTGAGGTGTATTTCTTTGAATTCCTTTCATCCACTCATATGTGTGTCGATGACTTGTGATTTCATGAATGAGGTGCAACATGTGTTCTTCGTGCTGAATTGATTGGGCCACTCGGTAATTTCATATTGTGTGAGTATATGCTTTTGGAATTATATGTCTTGTAGTGTCCCTAGGAGTATGATTGATGGCTCACATAGTGGTTGAGTAGCAATATGATGAGTATTATGTGATTGTGGAGTGTGCTTGGATGGTTGGGATGTGATAAGAAGAATGTTGCTTAGGATGCGAAAAGACTATGAATGTTTGATTTCTATCTTGATGTGTGGTACAGTCTAGAGATATGGCTAAATTGAGGGGTCTTTCATGTTATTCATTTGTGGAATGAAGTGGATTGTTATGTCTTGTTGATGAGTTCAGATTCGGGAAGCTTTAATGGCTGTGTAGTGGTTGTGGCCATGAAAGGGCATAGAGAGATGTCAGTTTGAGGCAAAGTAGGGGGATTATCTTTTGCGGGATGTTATGAGGAGATGTTCCTTCCTATCAGTAGATTATGTGGAGTAATTTGAGTTTGTATCGCTTGGGGAAGTTCGCACGGCTATCGCGAGGATGGATATGTGCTTAACAGATGATTTGAGCTATTTTAATTGTTAGATCTACATGAGCGTATGAAGGACTTAGTTGAATTACAGTGAGATATTATGGCAGTTACACAGTAAGGGCATTGTGGGTTATCGATTGTTAAGTTCTGTGGCTCCGAGCCAAGTAGGGGAGTCTGTTGTCGATGATCAGTTGTATGGTCATGTGTTATTCTTAGTTTTGGTCTGAGGCATACTTATGGATCAGTTATGACTTGAATAGGTTGATTTCGAGTATGACTCGAATGAGGAAATTGCTAGATACATGATGTGCTATACTTTGTGGTCATATTGGAAATCTTGGAATGATTCGGGTTTGTTATTCGTGGTTGATGTAGTATGCACAGAGAAGGAATTCACATGGTTTCGTAAGATGGGTTTAATCATGAGGTATTTGGTTGCTGATTGAGCACAAGTTGTTCAGCTCGTATTGGCAGTGCATTTGAGATTACAGCAGAGTTGATGACTTAAAAAACAATTCTAATTAGTTTAATATTTATGTATCATTAATGATTCTACATTTCATCACTTCAAGGTTAAAGAAACAACTTCAGATTCACAAAAGGTCTCTTTTGTATTGGCATTTAGGTTGTGGTACTATTGGATTCTTAATAGGGAATACAGTGTCTTATGGGATTTAGGATGACGTGGATTCATGCTAGGATCTCTTGTGATGAGCTTTGGTTATGGATCGTAGTGTACTGGCAACAAGAAGTGTTAACTTGAAGGCACGTCGAGGAGAATTAAAAGAATGGGGTCAGCTTGGTAGTGATTCGGGTTGGCTTGGTCATAGATTTCATCAGTTCTGATGGCTTGGTTTTGTGCTAATGGGTTTAGAAGGGCTCCCAATGAGTTCAACCGCGGCTTGGGGTGGATGTTTTCCATAGCGATGAGGAATATGTTGGGTGTTGTGATTGTTTCTTGGATGGGGGTCAAGTGGAAGGTTTCTGACTGATAGAATATGTGTCCGACTTTTAATTCCGGGATGATAATGGGGTTCTCATATTTTTCTTATGTTAGCATGATAGACGCGGTGAGACGTGTGGGATTAATGTTTCCATGTACGAGGTTGCGGTTCAGCGCTGAATTGAAGGTCAGGAGTTCTAGACAGCATTGATGGTGTCAGACATTTAGAAGGATGTTGGCACTGTATGTATCACCTGATAATGGTGCATATTTCAGAAGGCGTATTGTGTTTGACTTGCAGGTGCTTAACTGGTATTACGGTTATCGCCTGGTTGTTGGCTGACTACTGATGTTTGGATTTTGATATGTGGCAAGGAAGAATTATTGAAATATTTATTATGAGGTGATTGTGTATGAGGGATGTATCGTTCATTTGAGTGGTGGAGTTGGGATCGGACGTGGATATTCATGCATTCTAGGGATTTAAAGACTATGAGGGTTCTCAAAGGCAGATGGTTCGTTGGTTGTAGACGGTGACGGTATGTTGAGAGGTTGACAACTGAGTGAATGTGTTATGGATAGGTTAACGTGGACGTTTCGGAGGTTCTTTACCGATTTCGTGCGTATCAGAATTGATTCGGAGGCCATTAGTAGGTCTAATGAGAATGTGTGTTCTACATCGGGTTGGCTTTGTTTACTAAGCACAGTTACTATTGAGGGAGTGTCATATGTTAGAGTTGATCTTATACCTTTTCTGATATTTTCCGTGTATTACTCTCTTATGCAACAATGATTTGTGAGACTGTTGACTATTTACACACATGATGTGGTTCTATTTGGGCCTTATGGCTGAATTCGAGCGAGATGGCCCTTGGTGTTGAATGGTTGATTGCGCCCTGGTTATGGTCTTCCTGCTTGTGGTATATTGATAAATGCGGATTTTGACCACTTTATTACCTTCATGCTTTAGTTTTAGTCCTAATTATTTTCCCAAAACTAATGAAAGTGTGTAAATTGCAGGAATATTGGAAATTTTGACTCTAATGAAGAAATCCAACTCAAAAAGGAGTGTTCCGGCTCACAAGGCAAGAAAGAGTGCAACATACCAGATGTGTAGTCCGCAAAAGTATTTCTACAGACGTAAAAGAAAGTGTTGACCGCAAAATTCTCTCTCCAGCCACAGATCTTATGTAGAAGCCCAAAAGTGATTGAAGAGAAGTGCGGACCATACACAATTGGTGCGGCCGCAAAACATGGTCGCACTGACAAGAATCCAAAAGTTCAGAGAGTGTGTAAAATGACAAAGACTGAAGCCTTGCAAGAAGTGCAGACCGCACATGAGTTGTACGATCGCAGAAGCTAAAGTGCAACCGCAAATCAAATTGTGTGGCAGCAAAATCTCTCAACCTGCAGACTTAAGCTATGTGCGGACCGTACATGGAACTTAATTTAATGGTTGCAACCGAACCCTAGTGTCTAATTTAATGCTTATTTATGATTGGGTGTTTGTTATTTAGCCTTGTTCATACTTTAATTATAGAATTAATGGTTGCAAACATTGATTCATGCCTTTTTGACTTGGTTTTTACTTGAGAAAGAGGGACCTAGTCCAGGAAAACTTGGCTAACAAGAAATTGGGCTACTTAAGTATTTGAATACCCTAAATAAAGGGTTTGAACTAGAGATAGGGAAACCCCGACATGAGCTCATATCAACTATTTATCTTGATACTCATGTGGGCTTGAGAAATTCAAATTGAGCAAAATCACTCTATGGCTGAGAGGTATTGAGTGGGTAACTTAGAGTTGAGAGCTATAATACAACCCAATTACTAAAACAAGTGTTAACATAATAAACCCATTAGGCGAACACCTAGGCAAAGGTTACATCCCTAGGCCTTTTTGCCTATTTGATAACAACCAAAAACAATTAGTCAATGTCAAATTATTTTTCTCTATTTGATCATTGATAGTGTAGTTTATAAAAGAAATTAGCAAAACCAGATTGATTGGAAGTGTATTTAAGCTGTTTCGTCATCACGCATCAAGTATACTCCAACACTTATTTTAGCTCCCTGTGAAAATAGACCCCGCCTCATAGTTGGGTACTATTCTTCCAATGATCTCTTCCACTCATTGTTGAGTGTGGATTGAGAGTGGATCAATTTTTGGCGCCGTTGCCGGGGAGCTTAAACGATGTTAGCTATATATTTGAGTGTGGTTTTGGCATATCTTCTTTCTCTTACGTGTTACGAACGTGTTTAAGAAATCTTACGTACAATCATGGCAAACAATGAGCTCGGAAATATGCCTTTGGGGGACTTGGATGGTGAGGAGGAACAACTCGATGAGGTATGTCAAGTTCCACAACAAAGAGGCCGGGGACCACAAGACAACAAGCCCGTTCCACCCCCATCTCCACCATCTCCACCACAAGCATCTCCACGCCATATATTTCCCAACGAAGGTTATGCTTGTGCAATAGTCCCTCCCCATATTAGGGCGGGCAACTTTCAATCACCAATGTGATGCTCACTTTGCTTGAGCAACGGGGTTTCCTTACCGGTGCTCCAAATAAAAATGCTTACAGACTTTTGAAAGGCCTTCTGGATACATGTTGGGGAAGAAAGCAAACTAATGTTTCTGAAGATGCATTGAGGCTAAGGCTTTTTCCCTTCTCTCTTCGGGGGAAATCTTTAGATTGGTTGGAACGTTTGCTGAACCATTCAATTCACACTTGGGATAAGTTGGCGGCCAAGTTTATTGCTGGTGAAACTGTTGGTGTGACACGTTTTGGTATCTTAGACTTGAAGAAAAAGAATGATGAAGTATTATGAGTCAGTGGTCACTGGGTGAAGCACTACTTGGGCAAGGTTGGAAATAGCCACATGGTGTTGTTCATTTACTTCACTTGAGTGAGATTTGTTATTGCTTTTTGGTGCGACGTTAAATTAGGCGCTTCTTGTGAGGCAACCCATGTTCTTTTCCTTTTCTTTGTAGTTAGATGTTATTTATGTTCTCACATGATTTGAAGTGTGCTATAGGGTTGAGTGTGACTTGCAAGAAGGGTGAACTAAAAAATGGCCAAGTGTTCAAGGATCCGCGAACTGCACAATTCTATGTGCCACAGCAGGAGGACATTCGCGGTCGCACATTTCACATGCGAACTGCATAATTATGTTCTTGAAAAAGTGTAAAAATGTCAACTCTTTGAAGTTTGAGCCTGTCAGTGCGGGGCTAATCTGCGACTACAAGAGGAAATATGTGGTCGTACCCAAAAATGTGTGGACCACACATTAAGATCAGAGAATACTGACCCATATGATAGTGTTCGGACCGCATATGGAAATCCGCAGCCGAACTTGACCCCTTTTTCCCTCCAAAGATTCTTAGTATAAATAGAAATGTTGAGTTTATTTTACAGTTTTCCCTTTCCTAAAAATCGATGTTACTCTGCAAGTTTCCTGAGAGATTTTCACTGTCCCCCCCACATACCCACTTGTGCTTATACACCTAGTGTACTCACTCTATCTGGTATGGTTCATTTCATGTTAATTTTTTGTGTTAGTTTAACTTTTAAAATTTTAATTTCATTTAGGCCATATGTTAGTAGAGTTCATCCATGTGCCCATGTGGGGTAGATCTGAATCGGGTAGTTGATAATACAGGCTATAATGGGTTGGGATAATGAGATTTCATGTTTATACCATGTTGCCATGCCTATTTGTAGAAGTAATTGCAATATATAAGTAGAAAGAGAATGCATGTGCATAATTTTTGAAATCTATAGCCGCACTTGAATTTGTTTCTTCCATAGTTTCGGTGTTTTGGGAAACCTGGTGAATCAAGTGCATCTGCGGCTGCACTTTAATAGTGCGGACCACAGAAATCTTAAAGGGGTCGCACTCAAACATGTGCAGACGGTAGATATATTCTGCGGTGGTAAAACTGCCTCTGGACTATCGTCAGAGAGGGGCTTCTGGGCCTTTGATGGTTTTTGATAAATGTGTGGCCGCACTAGTAATTGTGCGGTATGCACTTCCTGTCTGCGACCACACATAAAACATCTGCGGACTGCAGATCCCAGTTCCAGCAGCCTGTTGTTTTTGTCGTAATTTCATTGTGTCCACAATGTTCTCCCTTGCCTACATAAGTCTTGCATATGTTGAATGATGAGTTGCAACTAACAATTTTATTTTCTTTGATACAGGCAATGGTTCGATCTCACCGCAGCGGTGAAACTACAAAAGGAAAAGGTGAAACTTCTAGGGGTCGAGGTAGAGGTAACTTGCCCCTTAGCCAACCAAAACCATTAGGAAGAAGGCCACAACAGGTAGACAGAGAGGTGCAGACCTCTCCAAGTCTTGTTCCTATGTCCTGTCTAGAGAAGCTTCGGAGGGAAACGTAGCCTATATTCAGGAGGAGCAGACACCAACACAGTCTAGGCCATAGGGGAGATTTGAGCTCTTAGATGAGGCATCCTCATCTCACAGCACATCCGAGGGGTCAGAAATTGCTAGCCAGACCTCTGATATAGCAGCTTCCCCAGACACAAATGCACAGACTGTATAGGATATCCCCGATGATGTTAGAGGGGGAGATGGTACATCCATGGGTGTGGAGAAATTGAAGAAAAAAGAGATATGGGAGATTAGGTTTGTTGGCTTGGAAACCTTCACTGACTTCCGTATGTGGTGGCCAGTATGATCCTTGACACTTGGGCAGCAATTTCCCTTGAATGATTTGGATAAATACAACCCGACATTATTGAAGAAGTTCAGACTAAGAAAGGGTTGGATATGGTTTACTGAGAGAGTTGAAGATGCCAAAGAGTACCTCATCCGAGATTTGTATGCAAATGTTTCTCTCATCAAGAAGGGGACGAAGGTGACTAAAGTACGCAACCTCAAGATGAGGTTTGATCAGCACACGCTAAATGCCTACTTGGGGTTTGAGGACTTGGAGCTAAGGGAGTACCTATAGAAGTGTGCAATGAAAGACCTTTGTTTGTAGCAGACTAGATCCGTGCCAGAATGAGACTCATCTTCCTCTTCCTCGTGATGTCCTTGTAGCATCTATCAGTGCCAGGTACCCAATTAATGTGGGTGCTGTGATGTCGGCCAATAGTTCATTGGTAGCACAACCTACCAACACGACCTACCCTTATCCTAACACTATTATAGAGTACTTCACTATTGTAAAGTTAGATCCACGATCATATGGCACCAAGGTGAAGCAGAAGAAGCCATTTGACTGGTATTTGTTGATGGATGCGACAAACCCAAAGAAGAGAGATCAGCCTTCTACCACTACAGGCCAGTCCGATGAGCCGAGAGTGGTAGTAACCGAGACAACTGACATTCCATCTACCTCTATTGAGAGCTCTTCTAGTGCTACTACTATGCCTCCTCCACCACCCCCAGGTCTTACCACATCCCCTAGGGCAGCCCTTGCTATAGCTCCGAGGCTGGTGCCCATGCTTACAACTCCATTATCCACTCTATGAGTCTTTAATACGTTGGCGAGTCTAAACAACTAGATACATATGACTACTTCAAAAGTGTCTGACATATATTGTATTATTGCAGCGTAGTCATCTATAAAGGTACCACATGTCTCCTATGATCTTGATGAGATGTTGAAGAAGATTCTGGATAACCAGAAAATGATTATGGACACTATGGTATAGCACAAGTCGGTTAATGAGGAGTTGGCCAAAGAAGTGAAGAAGATGAGGAAGTCTTAGGCAAGCAAGAGATCAGTTGACAAGCTCACGAAGGAGGTGACCAGACTTGTGACGACTAGGGATCTACCCTTTTATATGTTACTTGACCCAGACAAGTCCGTCACAGATCCATATGCACCATCTGCACAGGTTGCACTAGCTGGCCAGTCTGATGAGCCATGCCTTGCCGCCAACACTGCTGAGGCAGTGCGTGCATTGTTTGCCACTCCTGCCACTCCTAGATATGATGATGATGATGATAAGTTGGTTGACCTAATGGGATATGGGGTGGAGTTTATTTGATTTG